>JACXGI010004402.1:17023-47936 GCA_016801175.1 Esox masquinongy | reverse complement strand
GAATCTAAAATCAGCCCTAAGGAATACTGGCCATGACACAATCTAAAATCAGCCCTAAGGGATACTGGCCATGACACAATCTAAAATTAACCCTAAGGGATACTGGCCATGACAGAATCTAAAATCAGCCCTAAGGGATACTGGCCATGACACAACGTAAGATTACCCAGGGGATACTCACCCTCTACCCCCACAGGCAGGAGCACCACCTGCTACTGGAGAAGCTATCAGCCCTGGAGAAGAAGGTGATTGTTGGAGGAGTTGACCTTCTGGCCAAGGCTGAGGAGCAGGAAAAACTACTGCAGGAGTCAAATAATGAGCTGGAGGAGCGGCGCAGGAGGGCTGAGCAACTCCGCAGAGAACTGGAAGAGAAGGAGGTATATCACACATACAATTTTCTTTGCTAAATTTTGTGCTGAAATATGTAATGCCTATGTATTCAGACCCTTTATTCAGTGCTTTGTAGATGGGCCTTCTTGACCTGTCTGGATAAGGTTTTCTCCAAGGTCTTCTCTTTATTTTACTCCTTTTGTCCTCCCCTGAATTCTGACCAGTCTCCCAGTCCCTCCTGCTAAGCATCCCCATAGCGTGTTGCAAAACAAACAGATCACTTCTCAAAATAATTTAAGGCTAAACCAGAAATGCTATATCTCCGTACACAGCAGTTAAATTCAGTCATCAGCATAGATCAGACCTGGGCGGATCAGGCCCCCAGGCCGCATCCGGCCTGTTGAGTCATTCTATCCGGCCCGCAATACATCCAAAACTTTAAAAATAATACAAAATGAAAATACTTGACGAGGTCTGCAGATGGCATAACTTTATAAATATAAGTACAGTAGTATCATACTGTCTAAAATAATTTAAGTTGAAACAAGCTATTTGCGTTGCTATGATATGTAGGGACCAGCACCACAATCCACGCGCGGAAGTATTCATTTGTTCATACTATACGCAACTGATGGCTAGCGATCTCTGGAAATGAGCCTGTCTAAGAAATGTTGATAATGAAAGCAGGGTATTTAAAAAATAATGGACAGGAAAATATTTGTTATTTTCCTGTTATTAGGGCAGACTTATGGCTGCCCTAATAACTGTTAACAATATACCTTATGTATTAACAATATACCTTATGTAATATAGCCTACTGTATTAAGTTGAAAGTTAGGTTTTAAGGCAAATACAGCTCCGGAAAAAATTAAGAGACAACTGCACCTTTTTCTTTCCTTTCCAAAAATGTTTTTTTTTTTAACAAGATTTGATAAGTTTAATCTTCCCACAGAGGTGATGCAGGGACTTGGGTTTTTGATGTGAGGGGGAACATTTTCTGCAAAATTTAGATAACTGAGATGATAAGCAATACATGAAAAGTTAGAAAGAAGGCTGAGAAAATATTCTGAAGCATAAACATGATTTGACATCAAAACATTAGATTTGACATTAGATGTGGAAAGAGATTGCATACATAAGATGTGTTGTAGTGAATAAAAATAAACATTGGTCTATGTAAACCAGATAATATATTTTTTTTAATTAAGTTGGAGATCAACTCTAAATTATTCTTGATGCACTAAATTAATCCTAAAGCACTTGCTTTATACTGTTATAATTATGTTTGTAGAATTATTTTTGATTATATTGGTCTCAGTTACTAGTCCCATGATGTAGTTGTCTGACCCCCTTGGAAAGAACCTTTTTCCAATCTTCCCCCGTAAGAATAGTGTAGAACAGCCCTGGTCTAAATTGTTGTAGGGTAACCTGGCTGAGATGTGGTTGGAAATGGCTCAGTTCTTTGCATGCTCATCTGGCAGCCAGTCATTCCTGCAGCAGGATGTTCACCACCTCATGTCATCGTTATTGAGATTGAGATCTGTTAAGGTAATGACTTCATCATGCCCAGTGGTTCCAGGATTAGTCATAACCTAGATACTGTCTCATGTCAGAAAACCAGATTTCTTTCGTCTTCAGCAATTAGTCTTTTGGTAGTTGGTTTGCCACTAAATGTAAATGCAGCCATGACTTCATTTAAATGTTGTCTGCATTATGTTAAATTGTTGGTTTGATTGGCTTGTTATGATTCAGTAGGTCCTGTCAGGCAGAGCATGAAGCAATAGTTTGTGTGTATATATCGAAGTACTGGCTTTTGAAACAATCCATCTCACTCGTGGATGACTGAATGTCCCTACTGGGAAACAGGGTTAGTGAAAAAATTTAAATAAATCTAAGTCAAAGGTCCATTAAAGCTACTAATTTATCCAAGTAAGCAACATCTGGCTATTTCAGATCAGCGTCGGGTCGGCGTCTCAAAATGACAGCGTCATCTCTTACAGAGAAGGGAATTTCACCTATTGTTACGTGCATTATGAAAATGTCAACGCATGTGATAAAACACTCCGGTCCCACTCAAATAACAGCAGAATCCAATCTAGAATGATGCCTCTGCACTCAATAATTGCTAACATTTACTTTAAGAACAACAGGCCCATTCATTGGAAAGAGTCGCTGTCTTTAAAAAGCAACAAGAGAAAATTAGGTCACATGTAAAAAGGGGGGAATCGATGCTGCACTCTGACTCAGGTCAAAAGTAGTGCACTACATAGGGCGTAGGATGGCATTTCAGATAGCTGTTGACTTCCTCTTTTGCCAGTAAGGACCACAATGGAAATAAGCCTTTCTGCTCTGTGGATTATCCTCAGACGGGTTTGTGAGTTTATTCAGCATTTAATGCATTTTAAAAAAAACATAAGTTAAACATTCACTATGCCTAGCAACCATACCAATAACTTCATGGAGATTATATTTCTGAAGAAAAGCAGTGGTGTCTCTTTTAATGATCAAACTGGAATGAAATCGACTCCCCCGTGTGTCCACGCAGGCGGAGCGTCTGGACATTGAGGAGAAGTACACAAGTCTACAAGAGGAGGCCCAGGGGAAGACCAAGAAGCTGAAGAAAGTCTGGACCATGCTGATGGCCGCCAAGTCTGAGGTCCGTTAGGGCTGTGGAGAATAAAAAAAACCACCAATATTCTCAGTGTATTGGATGTAGCACTAGTGAGTTCAAACCACATTTGGGAATGGTTTTTGGGTCCAGCAGTCGATGACACGTTGCCATTGTTTCGTCAGATGGCCGACCTGCAGCAGGAGCATCACAGAGAGATCGAGGGCCTCCTGGAGAACATCCGCCAGCTCAGCAGGGAGCTCCGGCTGCAGATGCTCATCATAGATAACTTCATTCCGCAGGAGTATCAGGTGTGTGTCCGTGCACAGGCGTCGTCCATCTGCCTGCGTTTCGACTCTGTTTGACAGCACCGATGATAATGTTATTCCTCCTCCTTCCCGACGGTTGCAGGAGATGATCGAGAATTACGTGCACTGGAATGAGGACATTGGAGAATGGCAGCTGGTGAGTACCGGAGACAGCTACACCGCGATAATTAAACCTGAGGGGGAACGAGGAGGTTCCTTCGACATACACCGCAAAGATACGCGCACGTGTGACCGTTAAAAGAGTGTGCCATCGGTTCGGTTAAGGCGCAGCGATTTCACGCTGATGATGTCTTTGCTCACACTCTGCCCTGTTTCTCCTCAGAAATGTGTAGCTTACACCGGCAACAATATGAGAAAACAGACTCCTGTGTCGGACAAGAAAGAGAAAGACGTGAGTATTTAATCGATTTACACGTCTGATCCGGGCTTATGCAGTAGTAGCCAGCTCAAACCTGCCGAATAGAAGCCTGGGCTTTACGTTAAAGAAAGACAAACTGGTCTAAATTGGAACTTGCTTGTATTATTCTCCCCCTGGCTCCTAATTTCTCCCCAGCCGTTTGAGGTGGACCTGTCCCACGTGTACTTGGCCTACACAGAGGAGAGTATGAGACAGTCACTGATGAAGCTGGAGAGGCCTAGGACCTCCAAGAGTGGCAAGAGTGGCCGGCCCAAGACTGGACGAAGGTAAACCACTGCCACGACCCTTTGCTATTAAATTCCAATATATGTTTTCCCTGAATACTCCGCAGGCCACTCTACAACAGAGCTTTAATAACATGGGCCAGAGACGGCATCACCCACCTTCAGTCTGAAGTAAAATGTAGAATTGGTTTCTTTTTCCCCAGTGTAATGTTCCACGTTAGCGCTGTTTTTCACCACTGTGACCTTTACACTGGGTAACTGGCATTAGCTGCGTGCACAACCCACTAGTACCAAGGTATTTCAAAGTCCTTTTCAAGTAATTGCCTCCTCTACGTCAGTTCAGTCCTTAACATCTGCTGTTCCTAGAAACCTGTGCTGTCATAGGCCACTTTGAAAACCCAGACTTTTTTTTGGCTATTGTTCATTTCGGTATTTGGAATGAACTGCAAAAGCCTGTTAAGCTTGACAATTGCATCACTCCTTACTCACTTTAAAAACTTGCTCTCCAATTAATTCACCTGCGGAATCCATCACACCTGTATCTGAATATGAGTCTTGCTGTATACTGTACCTTGTCTCATATTAATTACAAATGGTACATTGACATTTTTGGTGTATTTGGCATTTTAAATCTCAAACACATCAGTTACTGTAAGACAGATTTTTTGTTATCTAAGAAAACGAAATATGTTGCTTACATAAATATTCAACCCCCACAGAGTAATATTTGGTAGAGCCTCTTTTCACTGCCTTGCTTTAAGTATTTTGCTTTGCAGCGATTTTGGCCAATTCGCACCAACATCTGGAGTAAGGTAAATTCCATGACAAAAACATTGAAATGATATGAAAGAAGGACAACTCTGCCTAGAATAAGCTGTCCACCAAAGCTGGGCAACTGGCCAGCAAAGTCACCAGGCCAAAGGTAACTATGTTAACCATTACTTGTTAAAGCCGGGCTATTTGGAAGAGTGGCACGGTGAAAAGTTTTATTTGTATTTTGTCACAAGGGGCAGGTTGCAACAGCTTGTCGTACATAGTTAGTAACTCTGCATCCGACGTAGAATGCACTCTACATCGGTCTTCATGAATATACCTGTTGGAGTTGATACTTGTTAGGATTGAGGGCAAGATGGTTGGAGTGAAATAGAGGAAATTCCTAGAGGAAATCAGGATTTCTTCGAGAGACCTCGGACTGGGGAAGGAGGTCAAATCAACCAACTGTGCCCATCCAACTTGAGAGAAGCTTGTGCAACTTTGCAAAGAAGAATGGACAACAATTGCAGGAATTAGATATGCAAAACAAACTTGCAGGAATTAGATATGCAAAACAAACTTGCAGTTATAGTTGTTGCCAATGGTTCTTCTACCAACTTTTGACTCGGGGGCATTTCAGTTCACATAATTATTGTAATATATAGTTTATGATCAGATATGTTATTGTAGAGATAAACTAATGGTGTTTACTGCTATTTCACATAATAGTTTATTACATTCTAATGTATCACTAAATCAAGTCCATATCCCGATTGGTGAAGTGTTACTGAAACCTCTTATCACTCTGTTCGGTAGTTCTGAGGAATATGGCATAATCTGCCACAATCTGTCAGATATTTTCTGCTTTCTGGTCAATCTCAAAGTGACTTAATGATCATCGCCGCGATCATCAAACAAGTATTTCTCTACAACCATGACAACATCTGCTATGCAACCAACACGACTTTTTAACTGATCTCCATGTCGCTCAAATCTCATCCGGTTCTCTACGTAGTGCACTACTTTTGACCAGAACCCCTGGGTGCAATCTGTCTTTTTCCCGGACAGGAAAAGATCAGCGAAGCCCGAGGCTGTGATCGAATCCCTGCTGCAGTGAGAGACCGAGAGAGAGAGTGCCAGAGAGCCATTCAGGGCTGGATCCCAATGTACTGCAATGAATCTACACGTTACCTTAGGAGCCACCACCGGAGGCAGTCACTAGTCGAGCTTGAAGATTTTTATTGTTGAACATTATTATTTAAAATGATTTAACTGAATACACTGTATAGCCAAGTAAGGTTTTAAATGTGAAGGGAGGAGACGGAAGTGGGGTTTTGGCCCAGGAGGGATGGGAACAGGCACCACAGAACACGGTATGTGGTGCTGTTTGGGACTGGCCGTTAGGTTTGGGGTAAGGGTCGAGTCAAGTGCACAAGTTTGTGGTATTATAATAAAATGGGTCTTGTTGAGGATTTTAATCTTAATATTTGAGTCATAATGTCGCCAACGAAGCACAATTCAGTTGGCGGTCTGCATTCCAAATGGCACCCTGTTGCTTATCTAGTGCATTTCTTTGACCGAGGTCTGTAGTGGCTCATAAGTAGTGGTCAAAAGTAGTAAAATGCCTAAACGAAAAGGGCAGGTTGCCATTTTAAAAGGACTTTCTGCTTGGAAACATTAGGATGTTCATTTGCTGTAGGATGAAAACCATTTATCTCTGTAGGATAAAGTGATGTCAGTTACAAGGGTGGGTGTGTGTGTTGTGTCCATAATGGTATCCCATTCCCTATATAGTGCACTACTTTTGACCAGGACACAGTAGTGCATTATTGGAGTATCGGTTGCCATATCTTATGTAGAAAATTAGTCTATGATGAGCACAAGGCATGGTCTTTGAACAATTCATTCAGCAACCACAGCAACAAACTCTGACCCTGTTGGAGATGAATTCGCCTGGCTTCTAATGCCAGGATGTGTTGATGACCGTATGATGCCCTACAACATAGTTTAGAATTGATACAAAAAGAACAAACGATTCATTCAGAAATTAATCTAATGTACACCACAGGCCCCTATTTCAAGCATCGTGAGTCTGGAAGTCTAAAATGTGCTTGACTTTGTTAAAACTCCTTCAGGCTTGAAGGATAAGTTTTGCATGCCATAATGGTCTCATAGTATTTCCAATCACCCATTAAACACTAACTAAGCGACCTAGTCCTCTTTTATTTCTTTATTCTCATGTCATTGTTAATGGTGTATTGTTGTGAAAGCAAACTGTCTTTATTTTGTATTATATTCTGTCAAATGTTTACATCTACCAAGCTACACCCCCCTGTATTAATTTATTAAATTATTTTACATGCTTAATCTCACACCATTTTGTGGTCCTTATTCAATATTTATCTTTTTGTTGGTTTACAACTGTTCGGGTTTATTTGTCTGGTTTAGATGTGAGCAAGTTCAGATTTCAATCTGTATGCAAAAGCACAGTTTTCTTGTTCTTTTAGGGCAGTTTCCCAATCCTGAGTCAAACATCACCCTACCGCTTAAACGCTTGATTGATGCAATCAACTCATCATCAAGTCTTACATTTCAATCAGGTGTGTGAGTTGCAAGGGGAAAACCAAAAAACTTGCACCCCTTGGGGTCCCCAGGACCAGGATTGTGAAACACTGCTTTTGGGCTCCCTTTACACAGGGGGCCCAATTCAGATATTCTTTCCGTAAAAGTGTAGTTTTGTCAATCAAATCTGAATTGGTTTTCCTGTGTGTATACAGCCTAGTTGCCTGGTGGTTAACCCAATAAATTGAATATTGTTAATGACCTTGTTTTACCAGTGCTTTCATGTGTATAAATAGTTCAGTGATTACACATTCTGCAGCTGAAGAAGCTACAGTTAGTGAAGGGTACATTCAGGAACATGATTACGTAGTAGTTTCTAAAGGTAATGTACCACTTGTTTTTGACACTTGTTAATTTATTTATAAATAATACAAAAATGTTTTTAATACATTAAAATAACATTCAGGAAGTAGGACGAGGTGTTAAACTAATTATGTTGGTTTGCACATTTGGGAAAGTTCCATTCATTGCCATCAGCAGAGCGCTGGGCTCTTTTATGATTCCGACGGGAGTATTTGACCTGAGCACAGCAAAAGAGATCTTTAAGAAGATCTTTTAACTGTTCCTCATCTTCTTCTTTGTTCACAGTGCAGTTGTTTGGATGAATCTGCTCAGAGAAAAGAGAGCATTTAGAAGTGTAGACATTCTATAAACAACCTACAACACAGCCTTAGATCCTTAAGAAACAATGCTCTGACATCCTGTAGTCACAAGGCTCTTGTGACTACAACATACATGGTTGCACCCTGAAATCTAATGTTTGAATGTTTCCTTATCTTTTTGTATTGTCTCAGGATTCTGTTGATGTTCCAGACATCTTTTTGAATGTATACACTTAGTCTGAAAACCAAATCTTGGGCCCAGTGCTAGAAAACAGCATTTTGACTGCATGCTTCCTTACCTTATTATATTGTATCAGCAACCGCTCGATTTCCAAGTTGTTTTGTGGAATCCCATACTTTGTATAATTTATGTCAGACAGAATCTTCTCAGCTATGCAGAAATCTTCAGGCTGGAATTTGAGAGCGTTATTAATGATTGCTTCATGGTGAAATAGCTACTATATCCTGTAGCGATAACTCTCTGACTGGCCGTACCAAGTGTCTGATTGCATCAACAAATGTTTCCATGAGTAAGTTATTAATTGATATCCTTAACACAGATTGTATAGTCTTTTACTAACAGATTTTCTGATGGATCTCCAATTAAAATGCTTTATTTTTTTTCGGTAAGGCAGCCTATGGTCTTATGTTTTCATCATGTTCCACAGGGCACACTCACCCCATTACGGCTGCAGCGTTCTCTATCGAATCTGTGCGGCACCATACTTGCCAAAAATTCCTGAAACAAAAATGTTGGTGCTATTTAAATCCACACACCTTTTCTTGCATGTTTCAGAAGGAAGCTTTCAAATTTGATTCAACGCTGTAGATACAAAAGATTACAGTGCAGAGTTTTTACCTCTGAGCCTGTCTTGAGTAGCGTGTTGACAGTGTCCATGATTTCCCTCAATAAATGATGCTCGTCATTAATTGGTGCAGTGTAGACCACTACAAATGCGAAGAAGAGGAGAGCAACAGTCTTCATGGTTTTACTGGCAGTAGAAGTCTATGTCTACAGCCTTGGTGTAAAGAAGCTTCAAGTAAGACTGACAACCTCAAATGCAGGGCTCTTATATTGTCACTGACACCCTCACTGATGCCACTAGATAAAATCATAGCTGACACTAGCAACATTCAGGATGTACTAATATGGGCTGTCTTGCATGGGATCAATTAGCAATGAAGTTGTCTCTAACTGAACTTGATTACTGACAGTTGAAAAACCTTGAGAATTGTGATGTCATAGATCAGAGGTTTGGCTTCCAAACAAAACCTTTTCCTCAGAACTGAATATAAATAACATCACAATTAATAATGAAAACTACAATATTGATACATCTCATTAGTATATAATTAGTTCAATGACAGATCACCAACTGACCTATTTCCCTGTGTGTTCATTGGCGGGGAGAAGAGGTCTATGTAACATACATATTTAATGTCCAAATTAGCTCAAAACCATTAGCTTGTTAGCAAGAGAAAACGAGGATCTCAAAAAATGTTTGGTGGCATTAACTCCAACATACATCACGTGTGACACTTTTGGGAAAGATATTTTTATATAAAAAAAGAAATTACTTGGAGTACTTGAATGTAAATTATTTGATTTAGTGAATTAATTGATATATTCATTAGCTCCTCTGCATTGAGACCAATTCAAACTGAGCTGTACAAACAGGCTTTTATTTACATTGCCTTCGGAAAGTATTCAGTCCCCTTCACTTTCTCCACCTTTTGTTTTGTTATAGATGTCATTTATTGATTGCATTTTTGTTGGCATCAATCTACACATAATAAGCCCTAATGACAAAGAAAAATATTTTTTCAGATATTTGTGCCAGTTTATTGAAAACACGTATAAATATCATGTACAGTTGTGCTCAGAAGGTTGCATACCCTTGGAGAATTGATAATATATGTACCGTTTGTAAAGAAAACATGAGCGAGCAGGCAAAACACGTCTTTCATTTCTTATGGGTCTCACATTCAACTGTAGGTCATAACAGAATGGCACAATCATAAAACAAAACATGGCAACAAAGACAAAAATGAACTGACCCCTGTTCAAAAGTCTGCATACCCTTAGTTCTTTATACTGTGTATTGCCCCCTTTAGCATCAATGACAGCGTGGAGTCTTTTGTAAATGTTGTCTATGAGGCCCCGAATTCTTGCAGGTGGTATAGCTGCCCATTCGTCTTGGGAAAATGCCTCCAGGTCATGCAAAGTCTTGGAGCATGAACCACACATTTTAGATCTCCCCAGAGTGGCTCGATGATATTAAGGTCAGGAGACTGTGATGGCCACTCCAGAACCTTCACCTTATTCTGCTGTAACCACTGGAGGGTCAACTTGGCCTTGTACTTAGGGTCAGTGTCATATTGGAAAGTCCAAGTGCGTCCGTTGTGCAGCTTTTGGTGCAGAAGAATGCAAACTGTCTGCCAGTATTTTCTGATAACATGCTGCATTCATCTTGCCATCAATTTTCACAAGATTCCCCGTGCCTTTAGAGCTCACACACCCCCAAAACATCAGTGAGCCACCACCATGCTTCACAGTGGGGATGGTATTCTGTTCACTATAGGCCTTGTTGACCCCTCTCCAAACATAGCGCTTATGGTTGTAACCATAATGCTCTATCTTGGTCTCATCACTCCAAATTACAGTGTGCCAGAAGCAGGAGGCATGTCAAGGTGTTGTCGGGCATATTGTAACCAGGCTTTTTTGTGGCATTGGCGCAATAAAGGCTTCTTTCTGGCAACTCAACCATGCAGCTCATTTTTGTTCAAGTATAGTCATATTGTGCTCCTTGAAACAACCACATCGTCTTTTTCCAGAGCAGCCTGTATTTCTCCTGAGGTTACCTGTGGGTTTTTCTTTGTATCCCGAACAATTCTTCTGGCAGTTTTGACTGAAATCTTTCTTGGTCTACCTGACCTTGGCTTGGTATCAAGAGATCCCCGAATTTTCCACTTCTTAATAAGTGATTGAACAGTACTGACTGGCATTTGCAAGGCTTTGGATAACTTTTTATATCCTTTTCCATCTATACCCATTACCTTTTTTCGCAGGTCTTTTGACAGTTCTTTTCTGCTCCCCATGGCTCAGGATCTAGCCTGCTCAGTGCATCCACGTGAGAGCTAACAAACTCACTGACTATTTATATACAGACACTAATTGCAATTTAAAAAGCCACAGGTGTGGGAAATTCACCTTTAATTGCCATTTTCAATTGTGTGTGTCAACTTGTGTGTTTGTAACAAGGACAAACATTCAAGGGTATGTAAACTTTTGATCAGGGCCATTTGGGTGATTTCTGTTATCATTATGATTTAAAAAGGAGCCAAACAAGTATGTGATAATCAATGGCTTCATATGATCACTCTCCTTAAACAAAAGATAGTTTTTTTGCATGATCAGTCAAATTTTCAAAATCAATGCCTAAATTTCACAATTTCTGCCAGGGTATGCAAACTTATGAGCACAACTGTACATAAGTCAATCAATCAATCAATCAAATTTATTTATAAAGCCCTTTTTACATCAGCAGTTGTCACAAAGTACTTTTACAAAACACCCGGCCTTAAACCCCAAGGAGCAAATCACAGTAGTGTTGAATTTCAGTGGCTAGGAAAAACTCCCTAAGAAGGCCGAAACCTAGAGAGGAACTGACCCTACTCCCCCAGTACATTAATATAGCAGTGTAAGACCTTGGGGCTGAGACAGAGGGGTCCAGTGACACTGTGGCCCTATCCGGGGGAGGCCCACAATAATATATACGCTGCTATATGATTGTGCTGGGGGAGTAGGGTCAGTTCTCCTTCTCCACTATAAATCCTTGTAGATCTAATTAATGCATTTTCTAAATTTCCGGCCCAACAGGCAGGAAATCAATCCACCCACATTGCCAAGCATCAACCAAAGGGACACCCACCAACCGCAACCACCATGAATGAGGGCCGAGTATTTCCAGCAGAGTATAGCCCAATTGCACAAGTGCGCAACAGAGAGACAACAACAAGCCAGTGACTCTGCCCCCAAATGGCATTGGAGGGAGGGCATCCCAATGGCAATGAGAGCCTATCTGGCAAGACAGCAAGGATGGACAGTATCAAGCCTTTCTGGTCACCTTCATGCCCCTGGGCCAGACTACACTTAATCATAGACCATGCTGTAGAGATAAGTCTTTAGTAGACACTTGAAAGTTTGCACTGAGTCTGCATTTCTAACCTTAATTGGCAAATCATTCCACAGTAGAGGAGCTCTATGAGAGAATGCCCTGCCTCCGGCTGTTTGTTTAGAAATTCTAAGTACAATTGAAAGGCCTGCATCTTGCGATCTAAGGTTACGTGTAGTAGGTATGTATGGCTGGATCAATTCAGCGAGGCAGGTAGGAGCAAGTCCATGTATTGCTTTATAGGTTAACAATAAAACCTTAAAATCAGCCCTAACTCTAACAAGCAGTCAGTGTTAAGAGGCTAGTACTGGAGTAATGTTTTTTGTTGTAGTTAGGATTCTAGCAGCCGTGTGCAGCACTAATTGAAGTTTGTTTATTGATTTTTCAGGGTAACCGGAAAGAAGAGCATTGCAGTAATCTAATCTAGAAGTAACAAAAGCATGGATTCATTTTTCTGCATCAGTTTTTGATAGAAAGTTTCTGATTTTTACAATGTTTCGAAGATGAAAATAAGCAACTCTTGAGATATATTTTATATGTTCATCAAATGAGAGGTCAGGGACGAGGGTAATGCTGAGGTTTCTTACAGTTTTTTGGGATACGACCATGCAGCCGTCGAGGTTCACAGTGAGATCTGCCAACAAAGCTCTTTGTTTCTTGGGTCCTAAAACGAGCTATCTGAAACGCATGCTTCCAAAGTAGCTAATTTTGGGGCTTCTCCATGCTTCATCGAAATATATAACTGTGTGTCATCAGCATAACAGTGAAAATTGACATTGTGTTTCCGGATTACATCACCCAGAGGCAGCATATATAATGAGAACAATAATGGGCCCAGAACCGAGCCTTGAGGAACACCAAAACATACATTTCATTTGTCAGAGGAAATTACATCCACACATACAGTATCTCACAAAAGTGAGTACACCCCTCACATTTTTGCAAATATTTTGTTGTATCTTTTCATGTGACAACACTGAAGAAATGACACTTTGCTACCATGTAAAGTAGTGAGTGTACAGCCTGTATAGCAGTGTAAATTTTCTGTCCCCTCAAAATAACTCAACACACAGCCATTAATGTCTAAACCGCTGGCAACAAAAGTGAGTACACCCCTAAGTGAAAATGTCCAAATTGGGCCCAATTAGCCATTCCCCCCCCCCGGTGTCATGTGACTCGTTAGTGTTACAAGGTCATAGGTGTGAATGGGGAGCAAGTGTGTTAAATTTGGTGTTATCGCTCTCTCACTCCCTCATACTGGTCACTGGAAGTTCAACATGGCACCTCATGGCAAAGAACTCTTTGAGGATCTGAAAAAACGAATTGTTGCTCTACATAAAGATGGCCTAGGCTATAAGAAGATTGCCAAGACCCTGAAACTGAGCTGCAGCACGGTGGCCAAGACCATACAGCGGTTTAACAGGACAGGTTCCACTCAGAACAGGCTTCGCCATGGTTGACCAAAGAAGTTGAGTGCACATGCTCAGCGTCATATTCAGAGGTTGTCTTTGGGAAATAGACGTATGAGTGCTGCCAGCATTGCTGCAGAGGTTGAAGGGGTGGGGGGTCAGCGTGTCAGACCACACACCACACACTGCATCAAATTGGTCTGCATGGCTGTCTTCCCAGAAGGAAGGCTCTTCTAAAGATGATGCACAAGAAAACCCGAAAACAGTTTGCTGAAGACAAGCAGACTAAGGACATGGATTACTGGAACAATGACCTGTGGTCTGATGAGACCAAGATAAACTTATTTGGTTCAGATGGTGTCAATCGTGTGTGGCGGCAACCAGGTGAGGAGTACAAAGACAAGTGTGTCTTGCCTACAGTCAAGCATGGTGGTGGGAGTGTCATGGTCTGGGGCTGCATGAGTGCTGCCGCCACTGGGGAGCTACAGTTCATTGAGGGAACCATGAATTCCAACATGTACTGTGACATACTGAATTAGAGCATGATCCCCTCCCTTCGGAGACTGGGCCGCAGGACAGTATTCCAACATGATAACGACCCCAAACACGCCTCCAAGATGACCACTGCCTTGCTAAAGAAGCTGAGGGTAAAGGTGAAGGACTGGCCAAGCATGTCTCCAGACCTAAACCCTATTGAGCATCTGTGGGGCATCCTCAAACGGAAGGTGGAGGAGCGCAAGGTTTCTAACATTCACCAGCTCCATGTGGAGTGGAAGAGGACTCCAGTGGCAACCTGTGAAGCTCTGGTGAACTCCATGCCCAAGAGAGTTAAGGCAGTGCTGGAAAATAATGGTGGCCACACAAAATATTGACACTTTGGGCTCAATTTGGACATTTTCACTTGTGGTGTATTCACTTTTGTTGCCAGCGGTTTAGACATTAATGGCTGTGTGTTGTGTTATTTTGAGGGGACAGCAAATGTACACTGTTATACAAGATGTACACTCAGTACTTTACATTGTAGCAAAGTGTCATTTTTTCAGTGTTGTCACATGAAAAGATATAATCAAATATTTACAAAAATGTGAGGGGTGTACTCACTTCTGTGAGATACTGTATGAACTGATATCTTTCAGATAAATAAGATTTAAACCAGGCTAGAACATGTCCACGTTGCCCATTATGGGTTTCCAGTCTCTCTAAGAGAAGGGAGTGATCAATAATGTCAAAAGCAGCACTAAGATCAAGAAGCAACAGGACAGATGCGGAACCTTTGTCTGAGGCCATTAGAAGGTAATTTGTTACCTTCATGGTCTCAGTACTATGATGGGGTCTGAAATCAGACTGGAGCATTTAATAAATGTTATTTTTCTTCAGGAAGGCATTCAGTTGTTTTCACTTTTCTAAGATTTTTGAGAGAAACGGGAGGTTCGATATTGGCCTATAATTGTTTAATATGTCTTGATCCAGATTTGATTTTTTTAGAAGAGGCTTCATTTCCGCTATTTTTAGTGAGTTTGGTACACATCCGGAGGAAAGGGAGCAATTTATTATGTTCATCATAGGCTGACCTAGCATCGGAAATAGCTCCTTAAGTAATTTTGTTGGAATCAGGTCTAGCTGACAATTTGTGGGTTTAGAACTCATTACAAATTTAGTGAATGTGTCGAGCAATATGAGATAAAAAAATTCAAGTGTCCCCATTGACACCTGGTCAGGGAAGTTGACCAGTCCCCATTCAAACATGTAACAAATAATCATTACATGTTGATAAAACCAGCAAAATAAAAGTACAATCCAATTCCTAATAAACTGAAAAGGTCCAAACACTTCTGTTTAAAAACAATAAAGAAAAATAATAAAAAGGATTATCTGGCCTATGAGGCTTTATTATTCCTTAAATGAAATGAAAATAAGACACAATGGACACACCTTGCCCTGACACATAGCATTGTATGGCATTGCAGTCATAATGACCATCGTGATCTTTACCATACACATCAAGTCCCAGGCTACTATCAGTCTATCCCGTGTCCAACAGAAACAGACCTAACATGACGTATTAATGAAATGCATATTTCATTCCCAAAAACCCTTTAAACAATCAAAGTACCCCTTGTCCATATCATGAGTCATGCATCAACATCATACTAACAACCCAACATATCCTGAACGTAACACAATACTCAACTCCAATGAATATACTAGTGACAGTTTCTACCTTTGAAAAGGAATATGGCACTATTAAACATATCAGGATAGTTGTTGTAATTATGACTATTAAGCAAAAACAAGTGTCAATGACCATTGTTTGGGTAGTGATCATATGTAGTCCTCTACCTGTCTTGTGAGGAATGAACATACATACATAAGATATCAAAACACCAGTCAATTTAGGAAAACTATTGATTGTTAGGAATGAAGCTAGATTCCCATCAAATGTCCTGTAGTTCTAGTCTTCAGTCTTCTCTGTCTTGTATCAATGATGTAAAGTTCCAATATCAGCTATTGCAGTCTGTGGTGTAGACCCAGCAAATTGCCTGGTTGTCCTAACAAGTCAGTGTAGGTGTGTAGTGGAACAGTGAGTTTCCAAAACTTCACTAATTCAAGATTAACACCACAACAGTGTCTTCCACTGTGTTGGGACCATGTGACCTTTCCAGTCAACTGGCCCGTGGTACTCTGACCTGTAGTATGTGGAGTCCTTCAGGACTCTCCTCTCATCTTGCTGTCGATGGTTCATCTAGAAATTGAATGTGAAGCCAAGTGATCTGACCCTGGCATCGTTCTGCCATGTGAGTGGTCGGGAAGATTTGAAACAGATTTCACCAATGTTATTGTAGAAATCCTTCTTGAACATGTTACTGTTACTCACAACACTCAGTTGTCTGTGTCCAGTCAGTGACGTGATGTATCATCAGAAAAGGGGTTGTGATGTCCTGATCTGTTGAAAGTATAACTGCAAACAACGATTATTGTGGTTCAACAGTCCATCGGACTTTCATCCACTGGGTATTGTTCCGTCAACTCCAACAATGAAGACAATAGATCAGTCCTGAAACTTGTGGATCTCCGAAGTTCCATCATTAGAGTAAAGCTTACACCCTATTCAGACAAGTTTCCATAAAAGTCTATGTTAAAGTAAAGTTAATTTTCTATCCAGAAATGGCTCGGTTGATGTTTCATTCAATGTGCTATATTTATGCCTGATAGCACATGGCAGTGGAATGAGATTCCATTGTCTGATCAGACTTGACTTTGCTTAGCCAAATCAAAAATGGATACATCTATGCTATTCCACCATTAAAATGTTAGACCTTATGTCAAACAAACAGTTTCCAAATAAACAAATTAAAAACAGATCCTAAGAATGGAAGATGTAAAACATAACAGATGCCAATGCTCCATTATAATTATGCAAACAGGAAAAAACTAAATGTTCATGTAACTCTTTATAAGTACCAATTTAGATTTGCTTTGAGCCCTAAGCTCTACTCTTTCCATTCATAATCAGTTATCATATCATACATCCCCCCTGCATTCACTTCATTAAGTCAATGGAAAGTGACACCTTGAGTGAAAGCAGAATCACGGCGAATACGGCCACAGGAGGCGCCATCCTGAACCCGCACTGGCCATCATTTCAGGACGGACATGTAAAATAGAGCATTGGTAATAGGGATGGATCTGGAATCCATTCGATATGGAGTTGCATACTGTATATTCATCAAAACAAAGAGAAAATGTTAAAAACACAAACATTCACTAACACAATCAAAGACATCAATGTGCAACATGGTCGCTTGTGCGAAGGAATTATAAACCATATAAATCATTGACAAATGAACCTCATTTTGTAGTAGGGCGAGAGAGCATGGTTGAATGTTTACCACTTAGCAGACTACTGACAAAAATAGGTGCAAGTCCGTAAATGAATGCATATAATCTAACTCCATATTATTTGTAAATCAATGTGATCATGAATGACCATTATATATTGGAGGCCCTTAGTAAAGGTAGCTACTCCTTACGTCACGAGACTAACATTAAAATGACATGTATTTCTGGGTCCACCCAGACTGGTCAGAGATCCAGAACTCAGGGATGTCCACAATGGCATGTGTTCCTGGGTCCACCTAGAGACCCAGAACTCAGGGATGCCCCCAATGGCATGTGTTCCCGGGTCCACCTAGAGACCCAGAACTCAGGGATGCCCCCAATGGCATGTGTTCCCGGGTCCACCTAGAGACCCAGAACTCAGGGATGCCCAGAAAATAATTCACAACTGTGCCTTTGTGTCTGTTTAGGATTCAAGCTTGCTATAGTTTCCTGTGTCACAGCTGTTAGGTGAAAATATTACTAGCTCTTAACTAAGGTTTGATTATGCCTTCAACCAAAACTAGGTACCCTTTTAAAATATGTTGTGTTGTTCAGATTGTCTATAGTAAATGTTTTTTTTCAACTTAATTGATACTATATCTTAACCAAATGTCAAAAGTCTATCCTATATAATATTTTTGCAGTCATAGAAATGCAATTGACAGATCCACACGGTAATTTAACATTATTGTGAAAATTCCAAAACATTGATAAAATTATGACTAAACTAAAAACAGACATGACCACCCAAGTAAGCCTATGTTACTCTTTCTACCCCAGGGCAGTGTGTGGGGGGATTGGCTCAAGTACTCCTCCGCTCTGTGCTGCTCTCTGAACCAAGGGTGAGACTATTTTAGTCAGTCAACTTTTTAATATCTAAATTTGTCCTCTAAAACACAAATGTCATCTTAGTTATAAGAGAAACCCAAAAAACAAACAAATGAAAATGTTCTTAGTTAATCAAAGCCAATTTAGCATTCAAAATAAAATATTTAATTTTATTGTAGGGGATAAACTCGCTGTGGCTGTTTAACCCTCTTCATAGGCTATGACTATTTTGGATTCAAATTCAGACCTCATGGGACACAGTGTGTCTCCTTAACGTTAAAGACTATCACCATGTGGATTCTTCATTCTACCACGTATACAATATATAAGGAGAGAGAAAACACAATATTTTAACCTTTTGTAAGAAAACCATGAGACTATTTTACCAGAAATTTTTGAATTAAGGTACATTTGAGAAATGTCTTTTCTATTACCTGGTATGTAACTCTTTTCTTTGATTGTGACACACATGTCTGTATTATATCAGAGCATCACTAGGTACTCTGACCATGTTTATCTGCTTAACCCAAAAAGGGTGTCAGTCCTTTGCTCCTTAGGAATGTAGGAGAGGGGGCGTCATTGACCGGTATCAGCAGATTATAGGGTTACTCGTAAATCTGCCTATCTGTATAACCCAACAGTCTATCTATTGTTTGTCCAGATGATGTAAGACCTCTTTAGAGTTCAAGAGGTTACCCATGTGGGGGAGGACAGCCTGTCCCTTGGTTAAAACTCAGGATTGTGATAGAACAAAGGGAATGAGTTTTATTGACATAGGACAGCTGGGCAGCATCTTACCACACCCCTTTTTCCCCTATAAGTACTGATGATTGTCATGTATTAATTTAGAGACTCCTCAGATGATTATCCTGTAAGCGTTTGACGCGTCTCTCTATTTGCAAATAAACTATTAATTGTGCCAAGAGAATTTTGTCTCTACTTACTCCTTTAAGAGTGTCTATCGATAGAATTACCATCACAATACTCATACTCTTTAAACTTACTTGTTCTTTTAGAGTGGTTTGACTCACCAGTCAGAGCGCAAAATCCATCTGTCCGAGTAACAGCACCATGCTGTTAGATTCTGTCCATTTTTTGATCCATGAACAAGATAAATGCAACCGGAAGTCAGGGGAGAGCCATCTTTATTCAGCATTAGTCTACGATGTTGACCTTCCATAGTTCTTACATGTCCTCCAATAATTACAAAGTTAACACAATCTTTTATGCCAGGACACATGGGAGGTGGTCAGTGGTCATACACAGTCCAATATCCTCCAACAAGAAAGGTTTATCCTACAAAAGACCTTTGTATGGTATGTTCCAACCTATGGTGAATGGGCCTATCCATAAAGCCTATGACAGTCACATGGACAACTCCTAGCAGGATGTATGGACAGGATGTATGGACAGGATTTATGGACAGGATGTGTGGACAGGATGTATGGACAGGATTTATGGACAGGATGTATGGACAGGGATGTATGGACAGGATGTGTGGACAGGATGTATGGACAGGATGTGTGGACAGGATGTATGGACAGGATGTGTGGACAGGATGTGTGGATAGGATGTGTGGACAGGATGTGTGGACAGGATGTATGGACAGGATGTGTGGACAGGATGTATGGACAGGATGTGTGGACAGGATGTGTGGACAGGATGTATGGACAGGATGTGTGGACAGGATGTGTGGACAAGATGTATGGATAGGATGTGTGGGGCCCATCAGTAACAGGCATCACGTCCTATGTATTATCCTTTGTTCAGAGTTAGTCAACACATATCCGTTGTGTTAAGTTCCTCATGCCCATTTCCTCTCAACTTTCATGAGTAAAACTTCAAAAGAATTAAAACCAGTGATGTGTTTAAGAGTAAATTTATATTTACTGTCATAAATATTAGCAACACCCCCTCCTTTTCCGGATGCGCGGGGGATATGATCACGAGTATAGCCAGGAGGTGAGGCCTCATTTAGGGCAATAAATTCATCAGGCTTTAGCCATGTTTTACACAAGCCAATAACATCTAGTTTATGATCAGAGATTAATTCATTTACTGCAACTGCCTTTGGAGCAAGGGATCTAACATTTAGGAGTCCCATTTTGAGATGCGAGGTAATACAGTTATTTTTTATTTGTGACCGAAGTGGAGGAAGGCTTTATCTTAATAAGGTTGCTATTGTTCGCACTACCTTGTTTAACTTTTCTCAGCCTGGAACGAGTCACAGTCGCAATAGGCAAAACTGCACTAACTGCTCTGGCTATGCTATCGACAGACTCCACTATACTAACAGCCTGCGGCCTGTCCTGGACCCTATCTCATGGTGAGGCTATAGGAGTAAGACTCCTGTCAATGTTCCTAGATAAAAGAAGAGCACCACTCCAGCTAGGATGGAGTCCGTCGCTCTTCAGCATAAGTATTCCGACCCTTTGTAATGATACTGCGAATTAAGTTTGTATGCACTCATTGACCTTTTATTATCCTTGAGACGTCTCGAGAACTTGACGAGTGTCCACCTATGGCAAATTCAATTGGTTTGACATGATTTAAATTCAGACAGAAAAGGCCATGTGTTAGTTTAACCATTTATCGGAGACATGCACAACAATACTTTGCGTCTTGGTGTTCTGCTCCTCTGGGTTAACTCACTGCCATCACATGATTGTGTATACGATACTACCAACAATAACATCACCGCAATATTATTAACAGCAATCCCCACAGGCAATGAGCAAGGTATGCAGTAGTGATCCCTCCCATGAAAAAATCTGAGAAACAAACAGGTGGAGGCAGGGGTGGTGGGTGGTTTCACAAACACATGGTAGTAAGACCATCAGGAAATCAGACTCTGTGAGTAACCTGGGTACAGTAGTGCATTATTGGAGAATAGGTTGCCATTTCACATGAATAAGATTTCTCTATGATGAGCCAAGCCATGGTCTTTGAACAATTCATCCGTCGGCCAAGGCAAGTGCAGCACTCAACAACCACAACAAAAAACTCTGACGCTAATTGAGAAGAATTCGCCCCCGCTTTAATGCCAGGATATGTAGATGAGCCATATACTGCCTAGAAATGATAAATTCAGAAATGAATCTAATGTACATACAAGTTATTATGTCCCCTGTTGTAAGCATCAACAGTAGGGAAGTTTAAAGTGTTCCTAGGTTTGTTTCCTCTTAACCCATTAAAAGCAATTGATGTGTTTTCTCATGTTATCATTAATGTTCAATTGTAGCGAAAGCAAAGTGTATTTATTTTGTATTGTACTGTATATCAACTGTTTACATCTACCAAACACCTGACCACGGGATTATCACAAATTAATTTATTAAATCATTTTAAATGTTCAATCTCACGATTTCTTGGTTCCTATTAAATATTCCTATTGTAGTTCGTTTTATATTTGTGTGGTTTTGGTATTGCAAATTAAGTTGTTAAAAATTATGTACAGTCATGGCACTGTATTTTCTTATTCCTCTATGGCAGTGTTTAAGCAGAGCCCAATTCAGATATTTTGGTCAATCAAAACTAATAATATTACATGGGTCCTGTGCAGCTCATTTATAAAGCGGGTCACTCAGGAAGTTAATGTTTTCAGAGAACACGTTGGTCAAAAACATATTTTTTGCTGAACATATGAGAATTGGGTCTCCTGTGCAAACACAGCCAAGTTGCTTTATGGTTAACACATGAGACTGACTGAGTGTTGTTAATTACCTTGCATTACCAGTACTTTCATGTATGGATTATTTGCTGGTTATTTTGCTGGTTTCACATTCTGTAGTTTAAAAAGCTATGATCAGGGTAGAGAATCTGATTAAGTGGTGGTGCATGAGGGTAATAAACCACTTCTTTCGCTCCATGTAAGTTCATTTATTAATAAATATTACAAAAATAAATCTTTTATTATAATACATTAAAATATTAATCAATAAATAAAATGAAGTATTAAACTATTAATGTTTTTTGCAACAGTTGTCGACATTTCCCATTTCTGTGAGCAGGTCGCTTGGCTTATTTCTAATCATGGAGATGGGACAATATGTTCTGAGCACAACAACACAGATTGTGAAGAAGAACACTTAGTTGTTCCTCATTTCCAGTCTTCACAGTGCAGTTTTTTGGTTGATTCTGGGGAAAGATTAGAGAACATTAGACAATCTAAAAATAACCCACAACACCACTTTGAACCCTGACAAACATTAAAATGTATTTAGAAGTGCATTTAAAGAAACAAGATATACACAGGTTTTCATTTAATATTATGTATTTATTTATTATTTGTTTTACACAGTAAGTTATTGGTGAACATTCTCATTTACAGCATTTAATTACAGTTGGAGGAGAGGGGATGAATTAGCCAATTAGAACCTGGGGTAGTGACCAAGTAGTTATGTATCAAATAGTTGTGTTGATTCTCTGATCACAGATTATCAGGTCTATAACCAATAGCCAGAGTAGTAGTTTCATTCACAAGAGCAATGCTCTGATTAAGTTTGTCCAACATTACTAGAAATATATTGTGTTCAACACATATCAACATACAATCTATTCATATAACCCCTTAATTCTTGCATACACTGGTATTGCAACTTGATGTGTTTCACTGAAAACACTTTCAGCCTGAGAAACATCCTAGAATATAACCCCAAAGCTTACATTTGTCTGCATGCTTCCTTACCTTATTGTACTGCTGCAGCAACCTTTTCAACTTGCATACTGTCTCGTTCGGTTTGCAGTTTATGCTACATAGAATATTCTCAGCTATGACAAAATCTTCTCTCTGTAATTTGAGAGGGAATATTAATGTTCGCTTTATATTGAATCTCTTGCTGTATCACTGCAATAGCTTTTAGTACCTTTTTAAATAGTGTCAATTTTTTTCTGGGTTCTACCAAGTGTTGACATGAATAAGTTGTCAGCAGTTATCGCTGATAACTGGCTGTTTTCCCGGAAACAGATTAAGAATTGTCATGGACTAAGAATGAAGGTCAACGGTGAATCTCTAATGATTTTTTTTCCCTTTTGTCCAGTAAAGCAGCCTATGATAATACATGGTTTATCACCATGTCGTATTAAATCATATTCTTATTTCATATTTGCCAAAAGCACAGAGACAACTCACTCCGTTAGTTTTGGCACAGCGGTATGTGTTGAACTCCTTTGGCACCCATCTCTTCAGAAGGTCCTAAAAGGAAAACAAAACATCCCAAAATGCTTGTTACTATGTTTTGACTTTTGTAAGATATATTATTGCATTGACATATGTCTCTCATTTTAATAACAAGAAGCCTTCAAATAAAATGCAACACTGTAATTACAATGGATTATAATGCAATGTTCCTACCTTGGGGCCATTCAGGAGCATCGTCACATCATTTATGATGTCCTTCAGTAACTGGTGTCGAACATTTGGTGGGAATGCATTAAGAGGTGCAGTGTAGACCAGTACAAATGCAAAGAAAATGGGAGCAACAGTCTTCATGGTTTTAGTAATAGTAGTAGTAGTAGTAGTAGTAGTAGTAGTAGTAGTATTAGTAGTAGTAATAGTAGTAGTATTGGCAGGCTATGACAATGGCTCTGTCTCAGTCATCAGGGTAGGGGTAAAGAAGCTATAAATGGAACTGACTTGACACTTCAAACACAGACCTCTTATATTGTCACTGACAGCCTCAAAATAGATAGAGATCACAACTTCACGTCACGGAACTAAGAAAGCAGCAAGAAGATTGCCTAATTTGGGCAGTCTTCAATATGATTAATTAGATATCAAGTTTGTCCAATTAATCTTGACTGACAGAAGGAAAATATTGGTAATTATGTGAAAATTACATGATGTAATGGACACACAATCCCACATTTCTTGCGTTCTTATTAAAATCACGTGTTGATTTATTTACGTTGTTGGAATT
This sequence comes from Esox masquinongy, assembly GCA_016801175.1. Taxonomy (NCBI): domain Eukaryota; kingdom Metazoa; phylum Chordata; class Actinopteri; order Esociformes; family Esocidae; genus Esox; species Esox masquinongy. The sequence goes on along the minus strand of JACXGI010004402.1, from coordinate 23,841 downwards.
TTTTTGTCGCTGCACTTTTTTTTGAGCCTCTGAACCCTCCATAGTCAGTACTTGACGTAAGCGGGATCTGTCTGGGTCACGTCGTAAGGGGCCATACACGCTCACCGCTGGTTGGCAAAATCTGCCAGGCCAACACCAAGAGGGCAAAGCTGTGTCGTAGGCAGGACAGGAGGCAGGCTGGGGGTAGGGTTGTGTGGTGAGGGCTCACGGTAGAGCAAACCTCTTGCAGGGACAAGGGAATGACGAGGGGCGGGGGGCGGCACCGATGATGTAATGGGCGTCATCCACCTGTAGGGAGAGAGAGGAGGGAGGACTGACCCCCTTTCTCATGTCCCCCAACGGCTGTCACCCCTTTCTCATGTCCACGGTGGCTGTCACCCCTTCCACGCGGAAGTGGAAAACGAACTATACATCAATATGTATTCTAAAATAAGATACCAAACACCTTCATTTTAAGTGTATCAAAATAAACTACAAAAAAACAGCAGCCACACCATGTATCAAAATAAAATTCTGTATTTTTGTATTTTAAAAATGCTAAAAATACTTTCACAAGGGAGCATGAAATCGCTTCGCAAACCATGCATCTATCGGCCTGTTGGATCTATACCATCACAAGTACACTGACTCAGTTGATTAAGTAGACAATGTTTTATAGCAACAGCTTTTCTCTGCCTAAAGAGTCATACGATAAATCTGCCATATGCAACCAGTTAACAGATGAAATATTCACATGTCCCTGTGATCACCCAGATGACGGTTAGTTTTAAAGTAACCAACAGTTTAATGTTAAACTAACAGTTTGCTAATGACTCATAGTATCCTAATTTAGTTACTTGGTGTTTGGTAATGAAGGGCCTACTTTGCATCAGCAACAATGACTCAATGACAAACAAGTCATTCATGTGAATACAACTGATGGCACATTTATTCATAGCAACTAGTTTCTAAGTAATTAACCATTTGATTGTTAATCATAAACTATAATAATAAATTATGTGTCAGGCAGTTATTTATGCAATGGTATGCAAAATCATGATCCTCCTAAACAGCTACTTCAATTATGGTACAATCATTTGCAATCAATTATTTATTTATCAATCATTGGACACCTATTTGTTGAAAACCAACATTTTCGTACTATGTCAACAATTATTAAATGATCGATATGTTTTGATTTTAAATGTAGCCAGAAACGTAATCAGAAAGTAGCAACAGAACTTGTCAAGGAGTATTAACCCAACTCCAACCACTGAATCTATTGAGAGATGCAGAATATAGGTTTAGAGGAAACATACACATTAATAGTGCAGTAAGAACATTTACTTAAATTCCAATAGAGAATACTACAATGAGAATACTACAGACCAGGTATTCCAAAACAGTTCAAAAGTTCTACCAAAAACAGTCAAACAGCCCGTATGCGTTGTTACAAAATTTTACACAATGCTTTCATGTGCGTAGATTACAAATTATTTCAGTGATTACACATTCTGCAGCTTAAGTGCTTGCGGTCATGTATGGATCATTTAAGAACATCTGACGCAATAGTGGATGATGGTGAAAAACAGCTATTTATTGATAGCTCAAAAATAAATGTTACAAAACATGACAATGGAACTAAATAAATACAATCAGGTATTAACATATTAAAATTGGTTTCCACAACTGGCAGAGTTTACATGATTGCTATAAGCAAAGGACCAGGTGTGATGTATCCAATCCAGTCCACTCCGGCTCCTCCCCTCCTGCATTCCACATCGCCGGTGTACTAACCACAGATGTGCTAACCACAGGTGCACTAACCACAGATGTACTAACCACAGGTGCACTAACCACAGGTGCACTAACCACAGATGTACTAACCACAGGTGCACTAACCACCGGTGTACTAACCACAGGTGTACTAACCACAGATGTACTAACCACAGGTGCACTAACCACAGATGTACTAACCACAGGTGCACTAACCACCGGTGTACTAACCACAGGTGCACTGACCACCCATGTACTAACCACAGGTGCACTAACCACTGGTGTACTAACCACCGGTGCACTAACCACCGGTGTACTAACCACAGGTGCACTAACCACTGGTGTACTAACCACCGGTGCACTAACCACCGGTGTACTAACCACAAATGTACTAACCACCGGTGTACTAACCACAGGTGTACTAACCACCGGTGTACTAAGTCGGTTCTGAACGCACCCTACTCCTGTGCATCTATATCTTGTCAACAATCACCAACAACACTATTTAAGTAATTCACTTGTTTGTGCACACTGTGGATGATTGTTTGCATCAGCTACGTGTTTCGCAGTGCCTTTTACGTTACTTATAAAGTTCCTACGTGTTTCCTCTTTTGTGCTCACAACTGGTGAGCACAAATCCGGAGAAAAATTAAGAGACCACTGCACCTTTTTCTTTCCTTTCCAAAAATTTTGAAAAGGAAGGTTTTGAGTGAGGAACAGAAGCGTTCAATTTGTAGTGGTCTCTTAATTTTAACCCTTCTGTTCCTCACTCAAAACCTTCCTTTTTGACTTTTTTGGAAAGGAAAGAAGGTGCTGTGGTCTCTTATTTTTTTCCAGAGCTGTATATATACATTGTCTTTGTGATGGACGCATGAATCAAGCCAAATTCAAGGTTATCCTGGAAGAACACCTGCTTCCTTCTGCTCTGACAATGTTCCCCAACTCTGAGAATTGTTTTTTCCAGCAGGACAATGCTCCATGCCACACAGCCAGGTCAATCAAGGTGTGGATGGAGGACCACCAGATCAAGACCCTGTCATGGCCAGCCCAATCTCCAGACCTAAACCCCACTGAAAACCTCTGGAATTTGATCAAGAGGAAGATGCATCGTCACAAGCCATCAAACAAAGCCAAGCTACTTGAATTTTTGTGCCAGGAGTGGCATAAAGTCACCCAACAGCAATGTGACAGACTGATGGCGAGCACGCCAAGACGCATGAAAGCTGTGATTAAAAATCAGGGTTAAAACATTAGTATTTTGTTGTTGAAAAATGAATATTGTTTTCTTTGCATTATTTGAGATCTGAAAACAAGGCATCTTTTTTTGGTTATTTTGACCAGTTGTTATTTTCCACAAATAAATACATATTTTTATTTGGAATTTGGGAGTAATGTTGTCAGTAGTTTATAGAATAAAACAAAACTGTTCATTTTACTCAAACACATACCTATGAATTGTAAAATGAGAGAAACTGATAATTTTGCAGTAATTTTTTTCAGAGCTGTATACAGCGCCACTAAGCTGACCACGGCACCTTTTTCTTTCCTTTCCAAAAACGTTGAAAAGGAAAGTTCTGTTTTGGGCCAGCCTGTTGTTTATGTTCAGTATAACCTTTGAGAATCGTTTGGGAATACGTGGTTGGTGTGCCAAATCTAGTCAATTCTGTTTGGTATGCTCTGCCTGTGGTCTAAATTTGTACATTTGTGAGAATCAGTTTCAGGAGCAGTTCACCCAAAGGGTATGGAATGCCAAAGGGGTCACAATCATCAGCTTAAGACAGTTGTTGTGCCAAAAACAATCCCCCTGCTAGAATCTGCACCCCCTTCTTGTGAACGTGCAGACACTCTATTCTCCATTGCTGCAACTTGCTTGCTTGTGGAGATTTTTGCCCTTTACTTTACACTGTCAATTTTGCTTTGTTTAACAGGTCTTAGTTGAAAAAGCATTATTTGAGGTCGATAAAAAACATTTTTATTCACTGCTCCCTAATCGTAGAAGTTAGATGCTTCATTCTTCTTCCACGTTAATAGGGTTATTGTGCTGCAAATAACAACGTCTCGTTTGTGTACATTTGTCAACCAGAAGCCCCACAATCGCGATCACAAAACCTCTATTTGACACGCCGGCGCGTCCAGGTCACACATTTTTATTTATTGCGCCAGAACTGTAGAAGTTAGAGGCTTAATTTCTTTTCTGTGGGAAAAACGATATTCCGCTGCAAATAACGACGTCTCGTTTGCGTACTTTCGTCAACCAGAAGCCCCACAATCGCGATCACAAAACCTCTATTTGAGCACCAGCGTGTCCAGGTCACACATTTTTATTTATTGCTCCAGAACTGTAGAAGTTGGAGGCTTCATTTCTTTTCTAAGGGAACAACAACATTCTGCTGCAAATAACAACGTCTCGTTTGTGTACTTTTGTAAACCAGAAGCTCCGCAATCGTGATCACAAATATTGATCACCTATAGCCCTTTAGGATTTCAGCAGCAGCCCTAACTAATTATACTTGATCTTTTCCTGTTGTTTAGAAGTCTACAATACATAAACCAATCCAATGCGAAGTCTATCCATGTCACCCCCCTCCCCAAAAGAGAGAGAAAGAGCGAGCGAGCGCGGCAGGGGTAGAGGCGCGTGTCGCACTTACCATGCTCCCAATAAAGTCATTATGCACTTGGATTGCATTGAAGACGCATTCAGTTGCTACAAGCAATTGTTTTGAGAAAAAAGAAATGGCCAAACGGCGAAAGAAGTGGAATAAATGATTATGGAGAGGGAGGATAGTGAAAATGTGTCTGAACATTCAGATGATGAAAAGTATCAGGACGGAATCGACCTATTTGTAAAATAGGGTAAGTGTCGCCCAAATGCTATTCTATGATAATGTTTATTATTATTTTGCATTGTTTTAGTGGAATTACTAGGCCTATATGATAACTTGATATAACGGTAAGGTAGCCAGTGGTCAAATGTGCGCCTATGCTGTGATGTGTGGAGTGTCACTGTGGATATAACCATCCAAAGGAAGACTGGACACATCCCTGTTCTTATCTCCACCTCTTCCGGATATGGCACATGTAGGGAATTCCAAAGGAACTAAAGGCACCCCCTATTCAAGACACCCCATAAAAAAAGATCCTCAGAGTTCAAAAAAGAAGGGACTGACATCTAGTGGTGGCTTTTGGAAGTACATTATGACAGAATAGGTTCAGTGGCCTCATATGGGAATTTTCAACAATTTTCAGAATGTTTGAGAAAAAAATGGATGTGGACAATAGTAAAAAAAAATGCCAGGTTCATTTTATTATTTTATGAATTCAAAATTATTCAACTTGTACTTATTCTGAACCCCTGGGGGTATCCAAATGTTATGTAAAACAGGCTACCTATTATATTTTACTAATTTATTTCAATATAAAACCAAAATATGTGCACTTACAAAAATGTGTTTTCAATACATTCTTCATGTAGCTGAGGGTCTGCAGAATCCCAGAATATAAAGCACTTCCTTCTACTATAAAGGATGACCATTTTAGAAGCCAAAATGTCAAGGTAGTGACAGGCGGATTTGAAAACCTTAGACCTCAGAGGGTTTTAAAAACTAAAAACCAAAAAATTATTATGTTTTAAGCATTTTGGTATAGAAAATAATTGCTAATCATTCTGGTAGCTCATGTTGACCAGTAGTGTGCCACCAAAAGTATTTTACTCTAGTGACATTCATTTGAATCACAGACAACAGTGAATTAAAATTTCAGCTACTGTCTGGTCGTATATAGCAGATTGTTATTGTATTAAAATATAAAATACAGTGGATATAAAAAGTCTACACACCCCTGTTAAAATGCCAGGTTCTTGTGATGTAAAAGAATGAGACAAAGATAAATCATGACCTATAACGTTAACAATTCAATTTAAAAACAAACTGAAATCTTTGAGGTGGAAAAATAAAAAATAAAAGATTCACAATAACCTGGTTGCATAAGTGTGCACACCCTTAAACTGATACTTTGTTGAAGCACCTTTTGATTTTATTACAGCACTCAGTCTATTAGCATGGCACATCTTGACGTGGCAATATTTGCCCACTCCCCTTTGGAAAAGTTCTCCAAATCTGTCAGATTGCGAAGACCTCCTGTGCACAGCCCTCTTCAGATCACCCCACAGATGTTCAATTGGATTCAGGTCTGGGCTCTGGCTGGGCCATTTCAAAACATTAATCTGCTTCTGGTGAAGCCATGCTTTTGTGGATTTGGATGGGTGCTTTGGGTCATTGTTGTGCTGAAAGGTGAACTTCCTCTTCATCTTCAGCTTTCTAACGGACACCTGAAGATTTTGTGCCAAAATTGCCTGGTATTTGGACCGGTTCATAATTCCCTCCACCCTGACTAAGGCTCCGGTTCCAGCTGAAGAAAAACATCCCCAAAGCATGATGCTGCCACCGCCATGCTTCACTGTGGGTATGGTGTTCTTTGGGTGATTGTTGTTTTTGCACCAAACATACCTTTTGGAATTATGGCCAAAAAGTTCAACCTTGGTTTCATCAGACCATAACACATTTTCCCACGTGTTTTTGGGGGACTTGATGTTTGTTTTTCCAAACTTCAGCCGGGCTTGGATGTTTTTCTTTGTAAGAAAAGGCCGCCTTGCCACCCTACCCCATAGCCCATTCATATGAAGAATACGGGAGATTGTTGTCACATGTAGCACACAGCCAGTACTTGCCAGAAATTCCTGCAGTGTTCTGTGCCAGAAATTCCTTTAATGTTGCTGTAGGCCTCTTGGAAGCCTCCCTAACCAGTTTTCTTCTTGTCTTTTCATCAATTTTGGAGGGACGTCCAGTTCTTGGTAATGTCTCTATTATGCCATATTTTCTCCATTTGATGATGACTGTCTTCACTGTGTTCCATGGTATATCTAATGCTTTGGAAATTCTTTTGTACCCTTCTCCTGACTGATATCTTTCAACAATGAGATCCCTCTGATGCTTTGGAAGCTCTCTGCGGACCATGGCTTTTGCTCTGAGATGCAACTAAGAAAATGTCAGGAAAATCCTACTAGA
>JACXGI010004402.1:0-16923 GCA_016801175.1 Esox masquinongy | reverse complement strand
TTGTGATTGGTTAATTCTGAACACAGCCACATCCCCAGTTATAAGAGGCTGTGCACACTTATGCAACCAGGTTATTGTAAGGTTTTTATTTTTCATTTTTCCCCCTCAAGGATTTCAGTTTGTTTTTCAATGGAATTGTTCACATTATAGGTCACATTAAAAGTGGAAAAAGTACTGACATGATTTATGTTTGTCTCATTCTTTTACATCACAAAAACCTGGCATTTTAACAGGGGTGTGTAGACTTTTTATATCCACTGTATATTGAATGATTCTTTGTTCTACGAAACTCAAAATTAATGAAATTATCCGGTTTCCCATTGTTTTTCTTATCCAAGACCACTGGTTCTGTAGGGTTGATACAATTATTCCATGTGGCAACACGGTTTAAGTATGAGCAAGCCAATTAATTCAGACTACCGATAACATAATGCTAGACGTCCACTGCTGAAATGACAATGTCAGTTGAAAACAGCACAGGGAGCGGTTCTTAACACTTAGACAATAATCATATTTTGTGCTATTAAAGAACACTGACTAAGGGTCACAGTGATGGCAACATCTTGTCTGCTTGTATTGGGGCAGATAAAGTGTTGCATAACCAGTAAAGACAAGTGAGGCAGTTCCATTGGGAGACAAACATGGCCATGCCTTAAAAATGTTTAAGCCATACAAACAAATAGATGGTAAACTGTAGATTTTTCTTCTTAACTTCCTCTTGCCATCACTGTGACACTGAACAAGTGATTAAGGATTAAAGAAACAATGGGAAACCAGATAATTCCATTTATTTTGAGTTGAGCTCATTTGTGGGAAAAAAATTCAGAAGATTAATTTAATGAGTATGATTATTTATCTTTACAAATATATAGATGCCCCATTCACACTTGTGTGCTTCCATAATGTCACTTGACAGGTCATCTGTCAAAAGTGTGGGCTTCCATAACGTCACCTTGACATGTCCACCAATGGGCATGTCAAAAGTGCTGTAATTGTCTTGTTCATTATAGCGTCTTAAGCTGATGATTGTGACCCCTTTGACATTCCATAGAAGGCAGTGGGGCCTTTCTACCGTTCTGGTTGTCGGTGAACATCTTCAGTGTGTTTGTATGGTCTGTATTGGGATGATGTTAAAGTGATTGCGGTCTCCACTCCGGCCACCGCGACAAGATGGTATTCCAGCAGCGTTGGTAGAAGGAAATAAGAAAAGAGAAGGTACTATGAAAAGCCTATACCATTCAGTGAGAATTCTAGTCACACCTCAGACACCTTTAGGTAGTGCTTTGTGAGCATTGTATAAATCCAAATCTCTGTCGGTAATCTGGCAGGCTGATTGGCTACGGATGACCAAGGCTGTGATGACAAAGACTCCATCCTTCTAGGTATTACTGTCGTAAGGTTGTACTACAGTCTCATTCTTCCTTCTCAATTACACGAAAGGACAAAACGCAAGGGAGTTTCACATCCGTCATCAAAGTTTCCTTGGTGGAGAGATCTGCTCAGATAAGAGTCCACTTCCTTTTTATTCTGTCCAAAATGGGTGTTGGTAATCAGCTTGTTTAGGGAGGGAGTGATTAAAAATAGTCCACAGCTGTCTCTAGTCAATGTCAATCTGCAGATTATAAAAACATGCAAGTTACATCACGTGATTAATAGAGGTGCAAATATATTTTTGAATGTCATTGTTTTTCCACACAATTGATCAACCCAGAATTTGTTGAGACATTTTTCTGGAATACCCATAAGTGATTAAAATACCAAAGGTTCACAGCACAAAATTCAACAGTGACAATATATGCAATACAATAAACACTCTGTAAGAGACACAGGCATGTCCAGTGGTTGGCGTATGACAATGTCTGAAAGGATATTGGCTCTTGTGACATAAACTGTAACAAGCACAATTATTCAACAAGTGATCAGGCTGTTGACATGAATAAAAAAGGCCACAGGTAAGCCACATCTGTGTTTTGGAACAATGGATGACAACATTAAAGGGAAAGAGAGAGAAAGATAAGAGAAGGTGGATGAGGAAGAGGAACAATGATCTCTAATGACATTTGGGACTCTATACTTGACTGTGTTCTTTACATGATATGACAATGAGGAAAGCTGGGCTGAAAGTACAGCCAAACGCGAGCTGTGTCACTTTCACATCATATGTCTGGACTTTCAAAAAAGAAAATAGGTTATGTATCGCAAACTTACATGACTACTGTGCTGACCACCTTGTTTTCTGTACTCTGAATCTGTAAGCATTAGTACATGCAGAACAATACAGGAAAATTGCATGAACTTGTGACTTGTGTCCATATTCTATAAAATATGTTTTTTTCTTTTTGTTGAATTGAGAGACACCAGTTGATGGTGGTAGACAATGCATGATTACCGAAGCCCAATAACTAATCATTGTGAACATGGTTGTAGAACATGGTTGTAAAACTACTATATATGCTGTGGTGCGAGCACCCCCCTCCACCTGTTGAACCAGTGTTGCATTAATGCCCCCATAGAAGGCTGGCAGGTTCCCGAACCTTCCAGGGCCAGTTAGCAGGGCCAGCACCACCCCTGCACTGCTGCTACCAATTGGGACCTCATCAGGGGAGGTATTTAAGGGCTAGGAAACACTGGAGAAACCACCGGGGTGGCAAGGGGTGACAGCTGCCACCCTAAAAATATGTCTTGCCACTCCAGTTGTCAGCAAAGTCTGCTATAATATATTCATATTTAATTTTATTAAATAGTATTATATTTTTTCTACTGTTGTTAGTTGTTAATCTCTATGGTAACCCGTTCCAATATTTTTGAGTCCCCCCTTCCCCGTAAAATAGTTGAGTCCCGGAGTCTGCCTGCTCCTGTCATGGTGCTGCTCCCCCTCCCTTCCAGTGAAAACACCCGGCATCGGTCCATGATAAGCAGCAGAACAGTCAGGATCGCACTTGTCTAGCCTAGTAATGAAAGAAGGTACTGCTGCACATGTTCACTAAATATACGATACAAAATGTCATAATCTTGCATTTGCAGCAGCCATTTTTTATAGTTAAGATATGTCTGATATTGCCTACAAGCTAATATAATGCAGTAGTCAGTATTATTGGTGAAGTTAGCTAGCTAGCAAATTTGCAGATGAAATAGCTTGTAGCTAGCTGCCATCATTGCCATGTAATGTTTGTCCTGATAGCTAGCTAGCAAAGGGGCACTGTTGATGTAGATTGCTATGGATAATTCAATTGTTAATTTCATCTGTGGAGAAAGTTAAAGTTTATCTACAGTAATTCTAAATTAGACATCTCTGGACATCTGTATAACATCAACAAAATGTGATGTGTGGGCACATGTGATTAACAGTTGTAATTAAAATCGTGTTAGTATATTAAATGGCTACTCTATAACCTCAGTTGCTTGTGTATTTCTCAATGTTTGTGTATTTCAAGCAATGTAAGGCATTCATTTTCAGAGTGCATTGATTTATGCTTCTGCACTTGGCAGAATAATATAAACAATGTCTCAAAGTAAAATACTGCATCTTTTCCCTCAATTATTAAGTTGCATATATAATACTTAGGGAACTCCCAACACTCATATAGAGATTTTGCACACTTGAAAGACTCTTACCAAACTTTGAACACAAACATCAAAGTGTAGAACATGTATGATATTTATTAGCAAGACATTACACTGTCCATTTTCAGTAGCTGGATTTCTATAAATGAAGTTGACGTAACTAAGCATAGAATGATATGCCACCCTTGAATTTCGACTTGCCACCTTTCTGCCATCCCATGAAAATAGTTCTAGAAACGCTGCTGCTAGGAAAGGGTAGAAAAGCCGCCGGGAGCAATGACCGTATTCACCCATTCCTCCCAAACATCAACCGAGATGACGCCACCCCCGTATCACAGAGGTTTGTTTTTTGTTAGTTACTCCTTCAACTCCTCCGCGCACTTCTATTTTGTTCTGACAGCAACACAAGACTGGAAGTTGTGTAATGCTAAAAAACTAAACCTGGTGGAATATAACATAACTAATTAGGTAAACTAACAAAAGGTCAGTAACATGATTGGTAGAGAGAGAGGATGGGTCTCTCAGAACTGAGGATGGGGAGGGGTTCTGTGAAAGACTGAGCAGGCAAATAGTGCGACAATTTAAGAATAATGTTTCTCAATGTAAAATTGCAAAGAGTTTGGGGATCTCATCATCTACAGTAAACGATATCATTAAAAGATTCAGAGAATCCGCAGACATTTCTGTATGCAAGGGACAAGGCCAGAAACGAATATTGGATGGCCGTGATCTTCGGGCCCTCAGGCAGCGCTGCATTAAAAACAGACACGATTCTGTAGTCAAAATCACTGCATGGGCTCAGGAACACTTCCAAAAACCATTGTCTGTGAACACAGTGTGTTACTGGATCTACAAATGCAAGTTAATTTAAAACTCTACCATGCAAAGAAACCATAAATAAACAAGATCCAGAAACACTGCCGCCTTCTCTGGGCCTGAGTTCATTTAAGATGGACTGAGGCAAAGTGGAATACTGTCCTGTGGTCTGACGAACCAAAGTTAAAAATTTGTTTTGGGAATCATGGACGCCGTGTCCTCCGGACTACAGAGGAGAGAGACCATTCGGCTTCTTATCAGCGGACAATTCAAAAGCCAACATCCGTGATGGTATGGGGGTGAATTAGTGCACAAGGCATGGGTGACTTGCACATCTGTGAAGGCACCGTTAATGCTGAACAATACTGTATATACAAGTTTTGGAGCAACATATTCTGTCATCCAGACAACGTCTTTTTCAGGGAAGGCCTTGCTTATTTCAGCAAGACCATGCCACATTCTGCATGTATTACAACAACATGGCTCCATATTAAAAGAGTTTGGGTGCTAAACTGGCCACCCTGCAGTCCAGCCCTGTCACCCACTGAAAACATTTGGTGCATTATGAAACAAAAAACACGACAAAGGAGACTCCGAACAGTTTAACAACTGAAATCCTATATCAAGCAAGAACAGGAATACAACTTCACTTTCAAAACTACAGCAATTGTCTTCTCAGTTCCCAAATGCTTAGAGTATTGTTAAAAGAAGAGGTGAGTACTACTGAATAATATTAGGTTCCTTTTAGCTAGCTAATATTAGGTTCCTTTTAGTTAAAAAATTCAGTAGGTTGCCTTTATGTAGGTTAAAGACAACCTACTGAATCAGTAGGTTGTCTTTATGTACTGTATTTATATGTTGTAAATTGTATTTATGTATTTAGATAAAATATGTTTTAATAGTAAGCCTATTCAAGGATGTTAAAAAAATGCTGTCCACTTCGGAAAAACATGCCAGGGAGAGCCATTGCATGCAAGTAAATTTGAGAATATTACCAGAAATACTAAGCAAAGGAATGAGATGCCATGGGAATCTCATAGGTTCATGAGAATTGAGTAAAGTAGGCCTACTGTATAACCCTTCATGAATCAGACTGTTGCTAAACTAATCAGTAGGGAATTGTTTGAATAGAATATAGTTTCCCATCTCCCCATTTTACTAATGTTATTTTAACAGTATATTTTTCTGACATTAACTCACGTTAGCTAGCTAGACAGGCACAGCACCACCGTAATGCAAGATGCCTCTCCCATAATGTCATTCTCACCTGACTTTGTAGGACTTCTGGAGCTTCACAAAGTTAGACGTTGTGGCTAGCGCATCAGTAATTTTAGTTTTCCATGTTTTGCATACAGTACTTCTGTTATTTTCCTCCTCACCATGACATAGTCCTCAAAACCTTAATGTAACTATTTTAGAACTGATCCAGATGCCCAGAATGCTAACTCTCAGTCATGTCCGAATTGATGACCTGACGTTGACAGCAGAACATGAGGCCTAGATTGAGTGACATTTTGAAAAGTGAAATTAAAGTGAAGTATTGTTGTTTCATCCCTCCCACCTCCACCCAATGGATGCATGTTGAGAACAATGAACACTAGGTCACTGAGCCTCGGGCAGCGCGCAGACGTTGATGAGGGAGGACGTGAGGAAGCTGCCGGGAAAATCTAAACAAGTCCCTCAAGTCATACAACTCATATCCAAGTTAACTCGCAAGTGATAATCATCAAGTTGAAGTCAAGTTGCAAGTGTTTTCTCTTTTTACCTAATCAAGTCTCAAGTCGAAAAATATGTGAGAGTTGCACTCGAGTCCAAGTTGTGTGTCTCGAGTCCACATCTCTGGTAAACATGCCCCTGTTCCAACTTTTTTGAAACATGTTGCTGGCATCAAATTCAAAATTCACATGTATTTTTCCAAAAACAATAACATTTCTCAATTTCAATATTTGATGATGTCTTTGTACTATTTTCAATATATAGGGATACATGATTTGCATATCATTGCATTCTGTTTTTATTTGCATTTTATGCAGTGTCACAACTTTTTTAGAAACGGGGTTGTACATCCATGGCCAGCTCTTAAGTCTTTTTGAACGTAAATAACCAACCCATTTCTTGAGTATGTTGTGGGGTTTATAATATGTCCCATTATGTTACCTCTGCAGTGCCGTGAGGCTTCAGAGCTGACCATGGATGTACCTGACCAACTCTGAATAGCATAAGTGACATATCTGCTCAGTGGTGTAAAGTAATAATACTTTGTTACTGTACTTAAATAGTTTTATGGAGTATATGTACTTTACTGGAGTTTTTATATTTTTGTCTATTTTCACTTTTACTTCACTACATTAAAAAAAGATGTACAGCTCCAGAAAAAATTAAGAGACCACTGCACCTTTTTCTGTCCTTTCCAAAAAAGTTGAAAAGGAAGGTTTTGAGTGAGAAACAGAAGGGTCTCTTAATTTTTTCCGGAGCAGTATGTACTTTTACTCCGTTACATTAACAACAGACTCGTCGTTACTCACTACACAATAAAATCTGATAATTCTTATTCATGGAAATAGATTGCCAGACTTCTGTAATCGTACCATTCCGTACTCGTACCGCCAATATTTCTGTGATTTTGGGCAGACACAAGTGGCACTTCATGCAGTAAGAAAGCTCTGAATTTGTGCTACCAATGAACCAACGCTGGGCATGTCACCTTCTCAACTCGATTTCAACAGTAGATGCAGCGAAAGCAACTGCCAATGATGCATACAAGAGAGTGTATCAATCATTGTTCAGTAAGTGTCACGCACTCTGAAATAAACGCGGAAGATCTACTCTAGCAGCCGAAGACATGGAAGACTCTTGGTCCCTCCAGCCCAAATGCTGGAATGCCTTGTTCCTGTCTGTGGAAACGCTCTTCAAGATAATATAAGACAAGGGAGAGTTGGCCGTGAGAGTTGTCTGTGCAAACTCGAAGGTTCTAGTATAAGTTTGAATTATTAGGTGACTTTGTTTGTCCATTTTAATGTATGGTAATGCCTATGTAATTACTTCAGTTTATGGAATGTCCCTGACTCATATCCAATTATTTCATAATTTGAAAGCTCATCTAGGAGGAATTAGCATTTATTTCAATAACACAATATTTACTCTGATTTAGCATAGTATTTACAATATTTACAGTATATTCTCTCACACACGACAGCTCAAAGCAACTGGATGGATTCCTGGCCTGTTCAGCAGATCACAGGAGGAGGAAGAAAGAGAAAAGAGGTAGGGAGCAAGAGGAGACAGAGGGAGGAAGGAAGCAAGAGAAGAGAGTGAGGAGGCAAGAGGATAGGGGAAGAGGAGAAAGGAGTTGAAGGAAAGAGGGGTTAATAAGGGAAATGGTGGGAACTTGGAGAGGGAGAGAGCAAGAGGAGAAAGGAGTTGAGTGATAGAGGGAGAAAATAAATTAAGCTTGGAGTAAGAAAACAATTTGTCAAATTTCTTTCTTTGTACTTTTTTACTTTTACTTTTGATACTTAAGTACATTTTAACACCAGATAAATACTTTTGATACTTAAGTACATTTTAACACCAGATAAAAAGTTTTGATACTTAAGTACATTTAATATGAACTACTTTAAGACTTTTACTCAAGTGATTTTCTTTTTGATGACTTTCACTTTTATCAGAGTCACTTTTAAGTACGATATCTGTACTTTTACTCAAGTATGAAAATCAAGTACTTTATACACCACTGTTAATCTGCTATAGACAAAAACAGTACTGCACAGCTGTTTTTATTGACCTTGTAAAAAGCAAGGTTTTGATAATCTTAGTAAATGGACTTAACAACATAGAGTACAAATAGAACTGGCTAGTCGCTTTTGAAAACGATTTCTCTGATTGTGGCAGTTTGTAAGATCTGAGAGCCTATTGTCTAAACCACTTGCAGTTTCAAATGGAAATTCTAGGGCCCAACCTTTTTTGTATGTGTCAATAATACTACAAGTATGTTGGTATTTGGTTAGACCATTCACTCTTGTTCTATACCCACATTAGCAGTCCAAATTCACTCGCCCTGCAGAGTATACTAAGGTAAAAATGACCATTCCTGGACTTTGACACTGTCATTTCCAGGCTTACCACTAATAGGTTTGACTTAATTTTCTCAAATAATTTGTTGTTCTTTGAACAATATTTGCAGAGACAAGTGCAACATTCAGCAACCACAACAACACACACTGACAATATTGGAGATGAATTTGCCTCAGCTTCTAATGCCAGGATGTGTTGATGACCCGTATGATGCCCTACAACATTGTTTAGAATTGATACAAAAAGGACAAACGATTAATTCAGAAATTAATCTAATGTACACCACAGATTATAATGGCCCCTATTTCAAGCATCATGAGTCTGGAAGTGTAAACTGTGCTAAACTTTGTTAACGCTTTCAGGCTTGAAGAATACTGTAGGTTTTGCATGCCATAGTGGTCCCATAGTACTGCCATTCACCCATTAAACACTAATTAAGTGACCTATTCTTTTGTTTTTTATTCTCATGTCATTTGTAGTGTTTTGCTATAGTGGACGGAACGTGTGTTTGTTTTGTATTATACAGTGTTATATATGTTTGCCAAGCTAAACTAATTTGTAAAAAATCAGAATTAGTGGTTAACACATGAAATGGACAATTGTTAATTACCTTGTTTTACCAGTGCTTTCATGTGTGAAGATTACCAGATAGTTCAGTGGTTGCACATTCTGCAGCTTAAGAAGCTACAGTCAGGGACGCGTACATTCGTGTAACTAATGTAGCAGAAGCAGCATTAGGTTTATAAACCACTTGTTTTTGCCTTTGGTCATTTAATTTATTCATAAATAGTACAAAAAGAAATGTCTCATAATACAATAAAATATCATTCAATAAATACGTTGAGGTTATAAACATTAATTTTGGTTTGCACAGTGCAAAGAGTTTTCACCATTGTTGTCAGCAGAGCGCTGGGCTCTTTTGTGATTCAGACGGGCGTATTTGAACTGAGCACAACAACCGACATCTTTAAGAAGATCTCTTAGCTGTTCCTCATCTTTGTTAAGTGTCACAATGCAGTTAGTTGGGTGAAACTGGGGAGAGAATAGAGAAAGTTTAGAACATATACTGTCTAAAAACTGTGCTCTAGTCACAAGGCTCTGTATGTACCTACGACATGAATGGTCTTCAAAATATCTAGTATGAAAAAAATTATGTGAACAATTACATTTGGTGAATCAAATAGTTCTAAATGTGTTATAAGGTTTTCTGGACATGGATTAGGAACGTAGATTCTGCTTTTTAGTCAAGATATAAATTAATCCATGTTTTGACTTTTGTTTTACACCAATACTTGTTATGGCCAAAAACCAGAGTAGTAGTTTGATTCACAAGAGCAAAGCTCTTTTTACTTGTGTTTACTAGAATACAGCATTTTGTCTGCATGCTTCCTTACCTTATTATATTGTATCAGCAACCGGCCAATTTTCCAGATGTTTTCTGGAATCCCATACTTTGTGGAGTTAATTTCAGACAGAATCTCCTCAACTATGCAGAAATCTTCAGGCTGGAATTTGAGACAGACAATATTAATGATAGCTTTATGCTGAATAACCTGTTTGAACTTTCTTTCCGGCTCTACCAACTGATTGTCTGATTGTATCAAATATTGACATGAAGTGTTGAAGTTAGCAGCAGTTATCACCGATCACTGGACATTTCCCCAACACAGATTAAGCAGTCTTGGATTAAGAAGCACTTTCAATGATGAATCTTGTGATTTTTTAGTCTAATGAAGCAGACTTTTTTGTCTATCTTATTTTTATCATTTTCAACAAGAACATATACTCACCCCGGTAGACATGCAGCGACTTTTGTCAAATCCACTTGGCACCATAATGCCTGAAAGTTTCTGAAATGCAAATAAAAATCACAGAATGTAATCAATTTCTCTTTTTTCTCAATCTGTATTAGATAATTTTTTTTTACAGTACTTAAATACAAAAACATTTTCTGAAATGTTAACAATAAGCAACACTAGATAAAATGGATGATCATGCAATATTTCTACCTCTGGATCTCCAAGGAGCTTGCTGACATTGTTAATGATGTTCCTCAGGATATGATACTCATCATTCTGAGTAGGTGCAGTATAGACCAGTACAAATGCAAAGAAGAGGAGAGCAACAATCTTCATGGCTTGAGTAGTAGTAGAAGTATTAGCAGACTATGGCTATGGATGACTCAGTCTTCAGGTTAAAGAAGCTTTAAATGAGATTCACTTGAATAATCAAACACAGGACTCTTATATTGTCCCTGACAACCTCAGACTAGATAGAGATCATTCCTTCACGTCACTGCCAAAACTCAAACTAGCAGTGTGGATGTCCTAATATGGAGCATCCTGTATATCATTGATTAGCAATCAAATGCTATCAAACTGAACTTGTTGGCTGAACATGGAAAAAAATGCAAGATATAGATCATAATCCTATATCGCTTGCGTCTTTGGTTTGGTCCATCTTCATTTAGACTTTTTTTTTTCCATCTTCATTTAGACTTTTCAAGTGGACTTTTTTTTTTTACCCCGCCATAGACCTGTCAATATGACAATTTCTATCAAGCCAACATAACTTTTGTATTAACCTTTTGTGACATCTGAGGTGGTATTTTGATGTGACAAAGCCTTCAGATGAATCTCACCCTACCCACCGTTCTTTTATCCAGTCACGAGCAAAGGCAAAACACTCACACATTTGGGGGTATAAAGTATCTGGGCATCTTGGGGTTATCTCCCATGAAAAACACAACTTTCACACTCAATTCTACACAGAATGAAATACCTTTTTCACTTAGTTGAAAAGAGGCAAGACCATAAGGTTCCACCATATGGTGGAAATATCTTACAAACAGCAACTCAGCTATTTATTCCATGCTGGTG
The DNA here is from genome assembly GCA_016801175.1 of Esox masquinongy. Classification (NCBI taxonomy): domain Eukaryota; kingdom Metazoa; phylum Chordata; class Actinopteri; order Esociformes; family Esocidae; genus Esox; species Esox masquinongy. The sequence goes on along the minus strand of JACXGI010004402.1, from coordinate 5,590 downwards.
TCATGTAGAACAGCACCCACACTTTAAATGTCAAATGTGAAAAAGGTAGGGATGATGTGAACATGAATACCAATGCCAGGCCGCCATTGTAAATAAGAAATTATCTTAATGACAAGCGTGGTTAAATAAAAGTAAAAATAAAATAAAAATCACATGCGCATAGGAGGGTTATACAAACTACTACTGTATGTGGTTATACATGCTAATATGTTCTTTGCAAAATGGAGTTTGTCTATGCCTTTCTTTCCTATACATATTACTGGCCAGTTGTCCAAGTGTGATAAAATGACAGTGGAAAGGACTTGTTTGGTCAGTTGGGATGTCATTTTAAATGATGGTCTAACACCAGGGCACTACATCTTGTTGTTTCTCTAGGGCTCTTTTCCAACAGACAATATGAAAAATATGATATTTCTTTAATAAATTGGTACTTTGTCAATCATATCAGATATTTTTCATCAGATTTTTTTCAGAGCTGATCCGATTGAGCCATTGACAATTTATTTGTGAAAAATCTATTTGTTGTCATTTAAAAAATCTCTTAGGGTCGTATTTCAAAAATATGAATTGGACCTCCTGTGTATATACAGCCTAGTGGCCTGGTGGTTAACACATGAAATGGAACATTGTTAATGACCTTGTTTTACCAATGCTTTCATGTGTGTAGATTACCAGATAGTTCAGTGATTACACATTCTGCAGCTTAAAAAGCTACAGTCAGTGATGTATACATTCAGGAACATGATTAGGTAGTAGTTTATAAAGGTATTATACCACTTTTTTGCTTTTTGTTAGTGAATTTATTCACAAAGAGTATAGAATAAAATGTTTTATAATACATTAAAATATCATTGTGAAGGATGATATTTTAACTTGTTTAACTTGAATTCGTTGTTGAATTCCTCAAACCATTCCTGAACAATTTTTGCTTTGTGGCAGGGTGCATTATCCTGCTGAAAGAGGCCAATGGGAGGCCATCAGGGAATACTGTTGCCATGAAAGAGTGCACATGGTCTGCAACAATGCTTAGGTAGGTGGTAGGTGTCAAAGTAACATCCACATGAATGGCAGAACGTTGCCCAAAGCACAACACTGTCTCCGCTGGCTTGCCTCCTTCCCATGGTGCATCCTGGTGCCATGTATTCTCCAGGTAAGCGACCCAGCCATCCACGTGATGTAAAAGGAAACGTGATTCATCAGACCATGCCACCTCCTTCCATTGCTCCATGGTCCAGTTCTGATGCTCACGTCCCCATTGTAGGCGCTTTCGGCAGTGGACATGGGTCAGCATGGGCACACTGACTGGTCTGCGGCTATGCAGCCCCATACACAACAAACTGCGATGCACTGTGTTCTGACACCTTTCTATCAGTCCCAGCATTAACTTTTTCAGCAGTTTGAGCTACAGTACAGTAGCACGTCTGTTGGATCGGACCACACGGGCCAGCTTTCGCTCCCCACGTGCATCAGTGAGCCTTGGCTGTCCGTTGGACCACTTTTGATAGGTACTGACCACTGTAGACCGGGAACACCGTACAAGGGCTGCAGTTTCGGAGATGCTCTGACCCAGTCGTCTAGCCATCACAATTTAGCCCTTGTCAAAGTCACTCAGATCCTTACGCTTGCCCATTTTTCAGAATGTTCACTTGCTGCCTAATATATCCCACCCACTGACAGGTGCCATGATAACGAGATTATTAGTGTTATTCACTTCCCCTGTCAGTGGTCATAATGTTATGGCTGATCGGTGTATATATTTATATAGATTATTAGTGTTATTCACTTCACCTGTCAGTGGTCATAATGTTATGGCTGATCGGTGTATATATTTATATAGATTATTAGTGTTATTCACTTCACCTGTCTGTGGTCATAATGTTATGGCTGATCGGTGTATATGGATTGGCCTGTTCTATTTTCTAGCGTGGGAGGTCATTTGACAAACAAACACATTTAAATATATTTCTATAGTATAACTTTTATCCTCAGCATTCCCCATGCATATAAACATTCTCATATCTCCAGCAAAGATAATAACATACGAGGTCGGTGTCAGATCCATGAGTCCCACGAGTGCTCGTCACTCTCCCCAGCGCACCACGCCCTCACAGGCACCTGGCCACGCCCACTCTGGCAGATCTCATTCCCCTGAATTCTGATTAATCCTGATCACCTGGCACTTGTTATCTGCTTCCAGCCAAAGGACTTAAGCCAGCAGTCCCCGCCAGACTATGGTGAGAGATTGTTTAATCGTGTGTGCTTGCCCTTTTGTTACAGTGACCTGGATATTTGTTTACGACCCTTGCTTTGGACTTATCTCACCGACTACGTCTTCTGCCTTAGCCCCTCCGGTACTGTCGCCTAGCTCTCCAGTCCTCGCCCGTGTCTGATCCCTGCCTGACGACTACGATTCCTGCCTCGCTCCACCGGTACCTTAGCCCGCTGTGTATGACCCTGCCGGATGACTACGATTCCTGCCTCTCCCTTTGTGCTCTGCAATAAATGTTGTGCTCTGCACTTGAATCCTTCTCCGTCCCCTTGATTCCTTACAGTCGGTATTTATTAATATCGAACTTGTAGGTTATCATGGCATCAAACAAATCACGCTTATACCCCCCAGGGGAACTAGAGGAATGGTATTTCCCACCCCCATCAAGGAACCATGTTTAGGGCCTGCTTTTCACAGGACTTCCTTTACTGAGACACGGCTGGGTGCCATGCTGCAAACATGGTGCTGACCTCTGGAAACAAGGTAATTCAGATAAATGACTTTAACATATTTAGTAATGTGTGAAAAATTAAAGCAGCTACTGTCATTACCCCCAACCAATGCCAGTTGTACTTCAACAACAATGAAAGTATGAATGGAATATAAGAAAGTGTTGTTCTTTGTTGGCCATTTAGATGTACTGCCAAATGTATTAACAAAAGTTTTACTGTGCAGTCCATAGTGCACATACGCCCCCTCCTCCTAGGAAGCTGCGGGCCAGCGGGAAAGAAAGTCAGCCATAACATTGTCCTTGCCAGGAACATGGCTGATAGTGAATTTGTAGGGCTGCATGGAAAGGTACCAACGAGTGATTCAGGCATTGGTATCCTTCATCCTGTCCATCCATTGCAGAGCTCGATGGTCAGTCTCCAACCTAAGCTCCCTGCCCAGGAGGTAGTACCTGAATGAATCTGGAATCTTAAATTATTTAAAAGACAAATCCATTAGAATTTGGTTTTCATTTTGATGATGTACACGGTAAAATAAGAGACATTATCGACCAGTTTTCAATGATCAAAGGATATACACATGAATAGCCATACGTTTATTCATTTTATTTGTAAATTCGAATAGCAGAGTAAAAGGATGATCAAAGGATGATTTACAGTAGTCTACACTGTCACGGTGCCTCCAGTGATCACGCCTCCCTCCGGAGAAGCTCGACTACATTGCTCCCTGTCGCCAGCCTATTAGCCACCACCGTCCATTCTTCCGGCTGCTAGCACTGCATTCACGGAACACTCCGGACTCTCCACAATTACACACACCTGTTCCTCATCACATCACCCCAGACTTCCCATCATTACAGGCACCTGTTCCTCACTACTACAGCCTATAACTGCCCTTGTGTTTGTTGGTGTCTTTGTGGAGTATTGTCTGCTAGTTGTCGTTGTTTTTCTCGCCTAGTGCGCTTGTTCTTTTGTATCAGTTCTAGCCATTTCGGCCTTCATTGTTTGTATTACGCAATTACACTTTTCAGCTTAGTAAACCCTTGTTTCACCGTTCAGCCTGCGCCTGGGCTCCTTGCTCCTTGGAGGTGGCGGCTGATTATCAGAGTCAGATGAAGACCTGACACGTGGATTTCGGGATCTATTTCTGATCCTCCATCTGACTCCATCTCATCTAAATTTTGAGCCATTTACAATGCAGTCATCTCACCGAGTTCAGATTATATACAATTTCTACCCTCATCATTCTTCATCATTAAACTTCAGTCACATGCATAGGTGTGTCTGGGTGTGTCTGGGTTGATCAGGGGTTTATCGCCCATTCATCCATTTACATCATTGCTTTTTCATTGCTATTCATTAGATCAGACTCAACTTTATTTTCATTGAACAAGTACAAGTACAGTATTATGAAATACAGTTATCTAACCAAAAGTGCAAATAGAAGAGTGCAAAAAATGTGAAAATTAAGTGAAAATTAAGAACAATATATGTTGTAAGTGGCATGTATAAATGTGTGATGTGACAAAGTAAAGGTGCAAGGTGGCATGTGCAACTGAAATGCAGGCATAGCAGCAATGCTACCCGAGGTAGACATGTACATGTAACAACTGAAAAACAATAAACATCATGTACACAATTTCAAACAATGATTTACAGTAACCTATATGAAAATATAGAAAAGTCATTTGTCAACTGTATTGATGAAAAACAGTAATGTGTAGTACATTTGCTGAATTGATAATTAGTGATCGTTGATATTTCATACATCTTTTGGCGTCATGCAATATATGCCTATTTAGGAAAAGTCATGGAAGAAAGAGGGTGTTGTTTTCAAAATAGCCATTTTATTTTAATTACAAACTCAAACTCCAATTGGTGTAGGCGTTTCGCAGTCCTAGTGTTAATGGCTATTACCTAGACTCTTGAACCCGGTGTGGATGTGGACCCGATTCGGTGTGCATGTGCTCACCTGGATCGGGTTCCACATGGAGTCTTTGGTCTAGCTCAAGGTCAAATGGGCCCAGGGAACAGAGGGAACCTGCTTTTAGACCACCATCCAAACCACCTGTGTCCCCAGGAAGGCGCCTGTATCCTCCTGGGGACACCAGGGACGTTCTCATATCAACTTCCAGCTGGAATTGGTGTTGCATCACCTGCCACCTTTGCTCCTGCCGTTCTGCCTAACATTCCAGACGGATGTCACGTGCCTTCTGCATCTCAACCCTGCTTTTGAACAAATTGGCCAACGGCTACGGGGTCTCCTCCGTCAAGCTTTTCTGCTGTAGTGTTAGCTGGTGCTGGTTTGTCCTTGTCTTTCCTTGGTCCCATTACGTCAGTTAATCCCCCCCCCCCCAAAAACAGAGGGGATTCATTCCAAACTATGCAGACACTACTCGGTCCTCACTGGTTATCCCACCGCTGCCACCATATGTGAAGGAATGTCCAAGCAGGCATTGAGAGACACTGAGTAGGTTGCAAAGTAGTATGGAGTTTATTACTCACAAAGGCAGAAAATCATACTAAAATAAAACCAAATGGTTGACACCAAAACAAAACAAGTTATTTATCGGACTGTCCTACAACTAAAGACTAAAAATGAGAAGAACTGAGGTCAAAATAACAGACACAACCTTAATCACAAAAAACAATCACAAAAATGGCATCAGACACCGAATACATATACAGGTGCTGGTCATAAAATTAGAATATCATCAAAAAGTTGATTTATTTCAGTAATTCCATTCAAAAAGTGAAACTTGTATAATGTATACATTCATTCCACACAGACTGATATATTTCAAGTGTTTATTTCTTTTAATTTTGATGATTATAACTGACAACTAATGAAAACCCCAAATTCAGTATCTCA
>JACXGI010004401.1:19810-54249 GCA_016801175.1 Esox masquinongy | reverse complement strand
GTCTCCCTTAGAGATAGGGTGAGAAGCTCAGTCATCCGTGAGGAACTCGGAGTAGAGCCGCTGCTCCTTTGCATCGAAAGGGGCCAGTTGAGGTGGTTCGGGCATCTGGTAAGGATGCCCCCAGGCCGTCTCCCTAGGGAGGTGTTCCAGGCACGTCCAGCTGGGAGGAGACCTCGGGGTAGGCCCAGGACTAGGTGGAAAGATTATATTTCGACACTGGCCTGGGAACGCCTCGGGATCCCCCAGTCAGAGCTGGCAAATGTCGCTCGGGAAAGGGAAGTTTGGGGTCCCCTGCTGGAGCTGCTGCCCCCGCGACCCGATACCGGATAAGCGGATGAAGATGATGATGAGTTTTAGCCAGCGAAGTTCCCATCAACACGGAATAATTCACAACGCGTACTTCGCTTCGTCTGCGAGGAGATATGAATTCGGGAACTATAGTTCATAAGTCCGCTTCTTTAACCACTACGCTATTTAACAAGGAACAGTAAAACACTCACTCACTCAGTAAGAGCCATTCGCTCTTAGCCGGCTCCGCTTATGCGGTCCGGTAATAAAAATGTGTTAGAGTAAGGTACACTTGATGTCTAAGAAAATCTGACAATGTATACATGCTTTGTTAAAGGTTGTACCTATCAGACTAACATTTTCGGATAGTTATGTTTATGTCCAACAGGGTGAAATTATTAACATGGTTCATGTATGAACAAGCCGCCTAAAATTAGTTGGATTAAGTGCCTGAGTTTGATCAATATGTTTTTCTGACAGTCAAACATGTCCTTTTTATGATAGCATATCAACATTAAAATTAATGAAGACCAAATGGCACCGCAGGAAAGACCCAGGCGTGATTTGGCAGGACATGGAGATGTTTCACTTGTATTCGCGGGCAATAGTGGATGAAACCATTTACTCCAAAAAAGGGGTACTATTAATCCGTTTTGGATTCATTTTCATTTTGTAGTCAAATTTAAAAAAAACACATTGACTTTAATTACATTTCTCTCTTCCTTACTGTTATTGTAGTAAGGCTGGCTCCATACTAAATGTTTTACATTGTCTTTATTGAAACGGTTTTTTGAGTAGGTCTCCCCTATTTGCAAAGTTGGTCTGTGTGCTTTTTAATCGGAGGAAGATGTTTTGTGATCAAGTTCATGTCAGTAGGAAGTAGCTAGTTAAATAGATTGTAATTCTACCTTCTTTCACACCGTTTTCAATATTTCCCTTGATGGGGTGAATTTTGGGTGTCTCCTCTATTTGGAAAGTTGGTCTGTCTGGTCATCAGTCCTATCGAGATCAGGTTCGTGAATCCCTTTCTTTATACATAACATGTTTAACACGTCAGTGTATTGTGAAAACTAAGTAATTTGTGAATGTGATATATACCGTATATTTGATATGTCAGATGCATGAATATATGTGTATGTTATACATATGTGTATGTGTGTATATATTTACATGTATATAAATATGTACACACACACGCCATTGCTGTATTTAAAGGCCTTCTACCGAGTGTGCAAAGTACAGTACTTAAATGCCAATGACAAGCTAATTTCCTCGTCTGGTTTTTTACTGTAATTTCACTCAAGGTATTGCTAGCAGTTGTTTTCTGGTTTATTCAGCCAGGGGTTCTTCAATTAAATATTATATAAGTATATAAGTGAACATTTAGTTTCTTACATTATATAAAAAGGCTCACGCTTGTTCTATGTGTCTGTGGGTGGGTGAATGTCTCTTCATATTGTGGGTATGCACTGCATGTATCATTAGGATTGTTTCTATCTAAAAGCTCTACCAAACTAGTAATTGCAGTGTTTTATATTTCCAACACATAACACATGTAATATCCTACTATCATGTTGTGCAAGTATATGGACACCTCCTCAAAGACCATTTCCTTCCATAATCATGGATATTAATATGGAGTTTATCCCCGATTTGAACCCATCCTGCTGCAGTGCATGTTCACCGGATGTAGGGCTTAGACCATAGGTCTTCAACCCTCTCCTGGGGACCGCCCAGCTATTCCATCTATTAGATGTATACCAGAGCTAGCACATCTGAATCAACTTTTTAACTCATTAACAAGCCCTTACCTGTTGAATCAGGTGAGCTAGTTCAGGGCAAAAACTAAACTGTGAGATGGCTGGGGGGTCCCCAGGAGAGGGTTGAAGACCTATGGCTTAGACTGTTAGACTGGGCCACCCCATGCTGACATGGGCAGAACACATTGAGAGAGAACAGAACACATTCGATTCAATTTTGTCATTGAACAGTACAAGTGCAGTACAACAAAATGCAGTTAGCATCTAACCAGACGTGCAAATAGAAGAGGGCAGAAAAAGTATTTACAAGTATTAAGTATATGTATATTACAAGTGGAATGTATAGATGTGCAACGAAGGCAAATGCAGTACAAATGGCAATAATTAAGGCAAATAGAGGAGGGCAGAAAATGTACAATATTAAGTATAGTGTATATTACAAGTGTGATAATAGTTGTGCGGGTACAAATGGCAAATTATTAATGGCATTCTAGATGTGCAAATTAAAGGAGTAAGGTAGCATGTACAACCGGGATTCAGAGATAGCAGCAATGAGGTCCCCGAGGTAGACACGTACCTGTAACAACTGAAAACGTCCATTATCAGGCTTTGCAAGGTAGTGTCAGAGTTGTACAAAAGGAGTAGAGAGGCGGGGGGGGGAGGGTATGGTTAGTGATGGGTCACAGAGTAAAGCAGGTTACAGTTGATGAGAAGAAACTGTTCCTGAGCCTGCTGGTGCGGGACCGAAGAGACCTGTACCGCCTGCCTGATGGTAGGAGGGCAAACAGTTTGTGGCATGGGTGTGAAGGGTCCCTGATGATCCCGCGCGCCCTGCGCAGACACCGCTTGCGCTGGAGCTCTGCGATGGCAGGAAGTTGGGCACCAGTGATGTGCTGGGCGGTAGGGTTGCATGATTTGGAAAACATTGAATTGCGATTTCTTTGACTAATATTGCAATTACGGTTATGATTTGCGATTTTCAAACATGGGTGTAAACAGCGTAGATAATCTCACTTCAAATAAGAAACATAGCCTACATAATGTGCTATTAAACTGAATAAAGATCCGAGTTAAAGTTGTGTTTTCTATTTTACACTTATTACCAATTTGAAGGTGCAGCCTGTGTCGAACATTTCGTTTAACAGCTCATTTAATGCAGTGACGTTTGCAGCATTTGCTATGTGTGTGCAGTTGCCATAGCTGGTTAGGCAAAATTTCTCAACCCTTAAAGGTATATTTCTCCCATATTAAGTTTGTTTGTAGGCACCGACATTGAAGCCGAAACTTTTAATAACCATGCTGTTGTGTATGTGGGACAATCTTAGTGCCACTCGTTAACTTTAAGCAGGCGCCTTCGCTAGCAGTTGCAGTGTTAACTCAAACTAACATTGAAAAACCATCAAGTATTTAAACAAAATTAGTCCATGTATTTAAGTAATCTACAAAAATACATACAGCACCCGCAAGAAAAACAATTACGGACCTACGATGCATGCTCGTTGCCTCGCGTGAAGCGCATATCATTCACCTTTTTTGGAGCTGAAAATCGCATAAGTAGGCGATTTGGATATTGCACGTCAATACCGCAATTTCAATTATATTTCAATTAATTGTGCAGCCCTACTGTGGTTTTCACCACCCGTTGCAGGGCTTTCCGGCCGGCTACGGAACAACCGCTAAACCACACTGTGGCGCAGTTTGTCAGAATACTCTTGATTGTGCAGCTGTAAAATTTCACAAGGAGCTTGGAGGATAGGCGGGCTTTCTTCAGCCTCCTCAAAAAGTACAGGCGCTACTGCGCCTTTTTGACCCGGGCTGAGGTGTTGAGGGTCCAGGAGAGGTCCTCAGTGATGTGGACACCCAGGAATTTGAAGCTGGATACTCTCCACCTCAGTGCCATCGATGAGAACTGGGGCACGACTGCAGTCTTTAGACTTCCTGTAATCCACAGTGAGTTCCTTGGTTTTCTTTGCATTGAGGGCCAGATTGTTGTCAGGCACCATGCTGCCAGGCACTTGACCTCCTCCCTGGAGGCTAACTCGTCGTTGTCACTGATCAGGCCTATTACCGTGGTGTTGTCTGCGAACTTGACAATAGTGTTGGAACTGTGTACAGGAATGCAGTCGTGGGTGAAGTGGGAATACAGGAGAGGGCTCAGCACACTGTCTTGTGGAACACCAGTGATCAGGATCACGGTGGAGGTGAAGTTGTCTAACCTGACAGACTGGGGTCTGTTTGTTAGGAAGTCCAGAGTCCAGTTGCAGAGAGAGGGGCTGATCCCCAGGTTATGGAGTTTGTTGACCAGCCTAGAGGGGATGACTGTGTTGAATGCTGAGTTGAAGTCTATGAATAGCATTCTCACATAGGTGTTGGTTTTGTCCAGGTGGGTCAGGGCATAGTGTAAAGCCGCGGAGATGGTGTCCCCTGTAGACCTGTTCTACCGGTAGGCAAACTGGTAGGGATCCAATGTTGGGGGAGGCAGGACTTAAGGTGGGCCAGAACTAGTCTTTCGAAGCACTTCATGATTGTGGGGGCGAGTGCAACAGGTCAGAAGTCATTCAGGCTAGACGCAGTCGACTGCTTTGGCACTGGCACGATGGTTGAGGTTTTGAAGCATGTTGGGACAACCGCCTGGTCCAGTGAAAGGTTGAAAATGTCAGTAAAGACCTCGGCCAGCTGCCCAGAACATGCTCTGAGCACACGCCCAGGGACGCCATCAGGACCAGCAGCCTTGCGTGCATCCACTCTGCTCAGTGCAGAAAACACATCTGCGGTGGACAGGCTGGGGGAGGGGGGGGCATCTGGGGGGAGTTCAGCTTTAATGGCTGGCTCTTTGTTGTCCCTGTCGAAGCGAGTGTAGAACCTGTTTACTCGTCGGTGAAGGAGATGTCGCTGGCTGGGGGGGGGGGGCATTTTGATGCCCCTTTTCAGGTTGGCCCTGGATGAGCTGTAGCCCTCTGCATCACCGGATCTGAAAGCAGCGTTGCGTGCCTTCAGCAGTTGTCAGACCTCTCTCTTCTTCCAAGGCTTCTGGTTGGGGAAGGTCTTTATTAGTTGATGGGTGGTGACATTGTTGGTGCAGATGTTGATGTAATCCTGAACAGAGGAAGCAGATGTTTCAATGTCCGTATGGGAGTCAAGGGTGGCTTGAGTGGTGGACAAACTCCAGTTTGTGTGTTGAAACTGGTGCTGTAGAAGTGAGCCTGACCCTTCTGGCCACACTTTGACCGTCCTCACTGATGGTTTCACGCTTTTAACGAGGGGTAAATACTTACGAAGTAGGAATAGTGAAAGATGGTCAGACTGTCCCAGGTTGGGGAAGGGAATAGCTTTGTAAGCCTCCGGAATGTTTGTGTACACATGGTCTTGTGTATTGTCTCTGGTGGGGCAGGAGACATTTTGGTAGAATTTGGGAAAAACAGTTTTCAGATTTGAATGGTTGAAATCCCATGAAGTCACAAAAACACCATCCGCGTGTTCCGTCTGCTGTTTGCTATTGGCAGCCTGCAGTTCTTTCATTGCTAGTTTAGCATTAGCATCCAGAGGTATGTAGACTGCCATAACAACCATAGATGTAAACTCCCGAGGCAAGTAAAAAGGCCTGCATCTAATCATCAGGTACTCCAAATTGGTTGAGCGGTGACTCCCGGTGAAGTTAGTGTTTGTACACTAACTTGGTGGGGAAGTGGAGGAAGGTCCTGAATGTGATATGCTGGCTGACAGGGATGGAGTAGGAATGCCCCATTCCTCACACAGGACCATGTATGAAGTGTAGCACAGGTTTGATCTGGGATAGGCTATGGAAGTATACCATATGGCTCAACAGCCAGGACCTCTTTGGACAGACTAAAAACTGGATTTTCAGTGTATTCGCCTCCTGTAGCTAATCTAGAAGTGTTGGAGGGAGGGTGGTTGGCTCGCCAGATTTGTTAAAATCACATCTGCATAGCAGGATTATGTGTTCATTTATACAGATGGGTCAAAAGACCCAAGGAGAGGTGGTACTGGGTCAGCACTTGTTGTGCAAGTAGTAGTGTGGAAGTCAGCAAACATATTATAGACCATCTAGCTATACTGTATACACGGTAGAGCTGATGACCGTGCTGTAGGTGGAGGAATTAAAGCTGGACAGAGTACTTATTGGCTCCAGGTCGCAGCGCAGGACAATCATTTTTTCATACAAAAGCTGACCCCCACAACCCCACATGGTTAAGTACATGCCCTAGAAAACTGTCTGTGTTTAAAAATGTTTTTGGACATATGGATATTTGAGTTAAGTTAGTACTCTGTTTTGGTTAGCGTGTGTATCATTTCTGGGATATTTTATATACATGTTCCATTTATACTTTGTTCAATGTACATAACAAAACTTTCTGGAAAACATAATATTATGTGACAAATCAAATAATATATAAATAATAACAAAATATCAGGACTTACTTTTTTGGAATAAAAACCAAGAAGAACCAGTGTTATCAGTGCATAGTGACCGACTGTCCTTCTGTTAGTTTTGTGTGGGTGAATACCTGCTTTGCACACCATCTGCCTGTTGTGGCTCAAATAACAATGCATTAATTATGGAGTAGGCGTGTACACATCAGTCTAGATTACCAACCTTTGTTAACTGCATTGTATGTCATAGTGGCATTTATCTGGGCAATGTATGTTTTTATCTTTTACCCTTTACGTCCATACATTTTAAACAGACAAGACAAGATCATTAGTTAATCATGCAAAATGATGTATGTTTATAGCCCAACTACAGTATAGTTGTAGAGTGTTGACCCTGCATACTAGTATTTTTCATGATACCACTTAAAGACACCACTTAAAGTCATATGATTTGAATTTGCAATCTTATGCAAATTGGGTGTTGTAATACACTGGGTTCATTCTGAGTCAGGATCATCACTTTAACGACTACTGGTTAAATTTATACAAATATTCTTGAGTGCTTCTTTGAAGGGATATTTCGTTTTCTTTGCATGTTAGAACTAATCATTACTTTTATTGTACCATTACTTACCCAGGGAGTATTTTCCTCACAAAAAACACTGCAGTCATGTCTTTCTGGGTTATACATGCATGTTAATATCAAAATAGTTGGCTATTTCCAATACTATGAGAACAAATGTATTATTTATACACCTGATTGTACTTACCTACTTAATTTTGTCAGGGCCTGACTGCAGGGATGTGTCTCTAGGCTTCTTTATGTTTAGTTTTGTTGGTCCCCAATTAGAGGCAGCTGCCCTGTGTTGTCTCTAATTGGGGATCCTATTTAAGTTGCCATTTTGTATCCCTTTAGGTGGCTTGTTGTGCCTTGTGCACTTCAAATCATGGTTGCCACCTTGCCTTTTTTTGTTGGTTTTTGGAAGCCAATAAAAGGAATGTTTTTGCACTATTGCTATGGTTGCGCCACAGTATTAGATGTGTTACTCTAGTATTTGGTTATTTGTGCACTGTGGGGTGTTGCGTTCCGGTTTGAAAAGAGCTTGGTCAGACGAAGCTTCGGATGCCATCGATCACATGATATTATATTTAAATATCTTTTAGTCACATTTTTATAATTTGAATATGATTGAGCCATTTTTGTCAACAAAATGCCCTTATGTTTTAGTCTCATTTTAGTCCAATCACAGTTATAGCCTCATTAACCTATAGCCTGTACATATCACCATATCAGACAAGGCTAATGGGACATATAATGTTTCACTTACAATGTTCATATTGCCTACAATTAGGCCTATTAATTAAAATTGTAAGCTCAGCGTTGTGCACATTATGGAAGCGTGATATGTCAAGAAATGTAATAAGCCTGTGGAAAATGTGTATTGCACACGCATTACTGTTTGCGCAGTTTAATTCACATAGATGGAAATATCAGTTTTCTATGAAATGTAAGAACGAGGGGAGAACAGAAGATTTAAAAAAGTTTTGATAGTTAACAAATTAGGGTATACCCACGTCTCCAGGCACCACATAACGGTCTTTGCCTGTGCGTATATATTGGGATGCGCATTCAGAAGTCTTTGGTTGCAACATCACATCTGAAATCTTGAAAAAAAATTCCAAAATCCTCCTTTCCAACTATGGTAGATAAATAAGACTATTGTCACAGTTAATTAAAGTTAATTTCCTCTAGTCTCATTTTTGGCAACCAACCATATTTTTTTCTGTTTCTATTCAGTCAGTTTTCATCTCGTCATCTGTCACTGAAAAATTGGTATTTAACAAATATTTTTCTCACTATTTTTGTTGACGAAATAAACACTATCATACACACATTCTCCATTGCTCTCTAATACACAATCCTATTACCCTTTCCAAGAACCTAGCTAAGCAACACTCTTAATAATTATCTTGTCTACTTCTCAAATTGCCTACTCTTTTGTATGACTCTCAAATAATAGCTAACCAACACTAAATTATTCTCTTGAATGACTCAAATTACTGTTCTACGACTACTATCAAATAACTGGCTCTATGACTCTCTTGACTAACTTGCTCTTTCAAATCCTCTCTAAATTCCATCCTAATGCGTGTCTCAAACTCCTCCTGCCAACCCTTGAAGTGACCGGATTTCATTAACATTTTATGCACCTTTCAAAACAGCCATTCCGAAAACAACACCTGTTGGGCCTGGTTGGAACTCGAAGGTGATTTTGTGACGTCCGAAGCTTCGAACGCCATTGGTCACGTGGTGCTATACTTCGAAACGAGCTTCTGGCACACTGCATTGAAACAGGAACACTTGGAAAACTGAACGGTGCTTCAGAGCTTTGTTTTCATTTTTTCCAATTCCTACTGCATTACCATCCATGACATATTTAACCAATGCAACTTGGGGTTAACAAAGCACCTGCACTAATTCCTTTTTAATTCAGTTTTTCTACTACAACCTATGAACCAACATATAGAATTATTAACTACAAACTTTTAACGTCAGGTAAAAAAGACTGGTTCTGATTAAATACAAATTTCATGGTGAACACAAAAAAATATATAATTGTAAAAGGGGTTCACATACTTTGAAGCAGCACTGTGTAGATATATACAGGCTTGTGTCACTGTCTCACTATGTTTAGACTTGACTAAGCAATTAATCTGTTTTCCCTGTCATTTTCAAGGTGGTTGTTTGAGTTCACATGACAGCCTCGCCAGCACCTAGAGACCTTCACCCTGACAAGAAGCCAACCAGTCAGACCAACTGGAAGCAGATGGCAGCAACCAGAGACGCAGGGATGCATTCAGTTAATTAAATGCTTTACTACGTTGCTTGACATTTGTATTGGGTATAATGGTACCCAAACAATGAGTATTGTTATTTAATGGTCTTTGGGGCATCTTTGCTCTTATTTGGTGGGTTTGGTGGAGCCATGCCTGAAAAATATGACCATTTGAAATTACAACGTACACGCAGTCGCATTCTGAGGCATCTTAATCGCAACATACTTCAACTGGTCATTCAGAACAACACTGTTGAATGAAACATTGCACTCCATTGTGCTACTGGTGGAAAACCACCTACGATCAACCCCAAAGAAAATGGCCAATGAGTTTCTGTGCAAGAACAAGCCTTTTCTAATTGAGGCTCTGACAGGGGATGCCACTTTAATTCTCCAGCACACCCAGAAAGAAAAACTAGTGACAGACCGTGAATACGCTAACATTTACGGATGTCTGAAATCAAGTCAAAACCAGGAGAATTGTGTGATTGACGTTATTGATTTACTGAGACGAAAAGGAGAGGTTTACTGCAATCGTTTTCTGGACCTCCTACAGAAGACACCAGAGATCATTGAGACCTTGCCTAAACTTAGAGATCTGGACTGGGCCACCGACTCACCCGAAACTCCATGCACCCACCTCTTATGTTAAATGTTTTTGAACATTTTTGTGCCAGCATGGCACTTATTAAAATTTGTAAAGCTCAACCAGATTTTCCTTGACTAAATATATAGGCCTCCTTATATTTCATCATTCATGTCATCAAAACTCCTTTAACAGGGTCCAAAACGAGGAATTGGCAGTTAAGAACAACAGATTACCGTGGATATATATACAATGTTTCAGAGATTAAGAGAGGGAAGACAAAGCAATATTTCACTGCAGTTTTACTGGAGAAAATCAAGGGAAGGACTCTTATGGTTTTTCAGACACAGCTGCGAGACCGCTTTGTGAGGGCAGAGAGGGCCAGGTAGGTTATGTATGGATTTTTGCACGCTTTTAAGGCTTTGGGATTTAGTTATGTGTTAACATAAATATTTTACTTTTTTTTTTTTTTAAGAACTTCAGTGAAGTTGGAGAAAGTGGAGTTCCGGCCAAACTATAAGTTTGAGATATTTACTGAAAGATCTACATTTTCCATCCTTGATAATTTACCCTTTGAATATAACATTGACCTTAACACAAAGGTCGAGCATATGAACCTAGCTGCCCTTAAAATGGGCAGAGGAAACAAAGAAAATGCCAGAAGACATAAGGTATAATGATAATTCAGTAGTAATTAAATACTGTTCTTTAATCTTGTATATTTCAGGACATGGATTTGCCCAAGTGAATGTTGGTTTCTCTTTCTTTGTAGGCGAACATTACAGTGGAGGTGATTCAGAAGCTGCAAGAAAGGCATTGTGTAACAAGAGCCCAAAAAATGCTTCCCATGGTGAAATACCTTGTAGGTGATATTGTTGCCGACCAGACCACCACTGCAAACCTGGTCGTGTGGGACCCTAAATACACAGTTGAAGAGGGGAAATGGTACAGTGTTACCAATGTTTCTGTAGGTTGGTACAAGGATCAATTTGTCCTGAACACAACACCAGACTCTACTCTTGCCAACATGCCCAGTGGCGGGAAATGCGATGTGCCACTGGGAATGATTGACTGTCAGGAGTTCAAAGGGAAAATCATTGGACACTGGCTGTCCGAGGAGCACACCTGTCCACAAGGACACCTCCTGGAGAGGGTGAAACCCTTTGAAAGAAAGGTGACTTGTAAGAAGTGCCCTATGATGTACATATCATCTAGTTTAAAAAAGATAATCAGAGGGAAGCTCTTTATAAAGTCTAATGTGGAGAGCAGAAACTTTAGTGTAGAGGACAGTGTGATCAGAAAGGTTCTGAGTGGACAGTGGGAAGAGTTGAAGTCTGTGAAGGAAGTTGAGGATGCACTGGTCGAGCTGCCTCCAGTGAGGGTCACTGTGCTCAGTGGTAATGTGTTATCCATTGCAGCTCTGACTCAGGACGTTGCCACACAGAAATCAAATGGCACATTAACACGGCAGCAGCGCATTTAGCTTGGACCGAGGGTGTTTGAGTCATTAGAGCAATGCGCCGTTCCTGCTCGTTTGAAGTTTCAATTCCTGAAAAACAGACTTTTTCTGGTGTATGGACTAAAGACCTTTCACCTCATCAGGAACATTTTGGAGTGCTAAGTCTTCCCATTTCAGGAACATCACTGAAGCCCCCCATCGAATCGAACCATCCACCGCACCCCTACCTTCAATGGGTAGAGATAGGAATTAACAGCAGCACACAGATCTACTAGTATGATTAACTCATCACTACAAACAAAGACTCTGTAACATGTCATGGCAAAAATAAATCACCTGCGGAACAAATTTGCCCCATGGGCAATCTGTTGCCGACCCCTGATCTAGATAAATGCATATAATGGAACTGTAAAGGTATAAATCCAACTGTAAATGAATGTTGACAATACAAAATATACCACCTGCAGCACCACTGCACTGACTTCAGTATTTGTAAATGCACTTGACTTGACATGTTGATTATCCTGAAGGCCGTGTGTTGCTCAGCTGGTAGATAATGGCACTTGCAATCTCGTTGTGGGCTCAAATCCCATGGGGAGTCTAGCTTGAAAATGCATGCAATGATGGAATCTCCTGAACCACTTGAATGTAATACATTAAAATCATTGCTTCAGTAGGTCTCATGGAAAGTGTAAATACTTAATAAATAATTAATTAATCTAATGGAGGTGGAACAGTGAGTTATTAAAGATAGCACTCACACACACAACCAAATAAGAAAACAAAACTGTTAAGTGATTGTCCTTCAGTTTAATTTATAGAAAAACATGAAATTGTACGGCTTTGCCATACTCTTAAATGCCTGTATTGATAGCAATAGCATTAACAACAATTTCTATACATTTTTGAATCTACCGCCTACTTTTCCCTCTGGTATTTGATCACCACCCCTGTCATTCTCAGACCAGAGGTCTTCTGCCTGTCTCCTGTGCCTGGTTGGGTATTCCTGGGTCTTGGTTTCCACAAGGAAACGACCGCTCTGGGCTGAGCACCTGTAGCAGCCGTCGTGTCTCCATCTGACCTGTTCACGCCTACAAACAGACCCCGCTGGTCCCTTTCCGTCCCTCTGTGGACTTCACCCAGCATGTTAGTTGTGGTAGCATGTTTTTGGGTCAAACTCTTACTCAAGGACAGTGACTTGATGCTGCCTAACCTCATGCTACACGTGTCAGCCCTTGGATGCTCGGAGGAAAGTGTCTTGTTACGGATAACTGATTCGAGAAGAGGCCTATCCTTCTTGGCCACTCTCTTTATATGTTCAGTGTTTTGTTTATGGATGCGTAGACCTTGTAAGTCGGTGACCATGGTGTCCTGAGGGAGGGGGGCCAGGGCACCGGCTGTGGCTTCGTTGTTATCCACCGCCAGGGAGGGAAGGACCCTGGCGGACCTATCCAGGAGGGCTACTCCTGGGACAAACAGTTCCAGCCTGTGCTGCTCTGTGAGCTTAGCCTGGGCACGGGTTGGGGAGGCCAGCCTGATCGTGGCCTTACCCCCGGCACAGCTCCATGTCAGGGGGTTGTAGATGACGTAGCCATCCAGGGGGCAGGAATTGGACCGCCGAAGCAACGGGTCGATGCAGCCTGTGTGGAACTGTGTTAGGGGAGATATTTTGAAAAAATAATATACTCATACCCCGTCCAGAACAAAACATTCCTGAAAGCATTTTTCTTATTATTCTATTTATGTATTTTTCACGCTAGGGAAAGTCTATAGCTAGATGGACGGAAAAATAATCTGTATCTGGCACCCTCTTTGGCTAAGTGAAGCGAAGTGCAGTATTCACCCTGTGATGACAGGGCAGGTGTCTAGCCCGCTGACCCAGCTGGAAGCTCTTCAGGCAGATCCTGCACTGCTGCCCAAGGTCCAGCAGGCGGCAGCCACTCCGCACTCTGACCGCGGGGAGGCTCCTGAACACGTGATCCGGCAGCGGGTCACTCTTGACGCGGATCACGCCGTCGTCCGCAGCGCTGTTGCATTGCCACTTCTGACTCCTCTTCTAACAATAAAATAACACAGAGAAAAACAATAAGTGATTATGTCATTATATCGGACAGTATGCCATGACCCAACATGTGCACCAATGTTCACAGCCTAAATTCAAAACGGCTTACCGTACGAAAGGCAAACTCATGCTGAGGGTGGCGCTTCCTCCCCATGCAGTCCTCGCAGAGGTGATAGTAACGGCAGACGGTGCATCTACGCGGGAGCCGTGGACATTGATTATCCACGGGTAAGTGGGTGGAAATATTTGTGTACATTTGAGATCATGGTCTACGGAGAATGGGATAAGAGACGGCGACCCACTTGAAACACTTGCCGGTGACAGGGCCGATCCCGCAGCTGTTGCAGAGCACCCCGAGGTGCCTGTCGGGCCTCTCCCTCTCAGCAGCTGTGAAGAGCTTTGCGGCGGTCCTGACCTGTTCCAGGAGCAGCTCGACCGGCCCGAAGTCCTCCCTGCACAGCGGGCACTTAACCGCGGCCTCCCCCTCCGGACGCGCCTGGTGGTCGCCCCACACCTTCATACAGGAGATATGGACGTTGTTGCCACAGCCGTACCTGAGTTAGAAGACGGGATGGTTTGGTGGCAGAAGGTGTTTTTCGCAGAGTATTTTTTCCCTACTGTTTCGGTAAAGAAATTACACTGTTCAACCGTCAAAGCTCTTTCGTCATTCGCCATTGTATGCATAAGTGCTTTGAAGGTATAATATACATGACCAAATGCGGCCCTGTCAGTGTAATGAAATAGTAGTACAAATATGACCTAACCTGCAGTAGGACACAGGCAGTCGTTTCGCCAGCATGTCCTCTTGGCAGATGGGACACACATCGTCAGCTTCAATCTCTTTACGCCTGACTGACCCGTCCCCGTCGGCTGGCTCTGGTCTGGCGGGTCTAGCCGCAGAGCCAGGTGGGTCTACCGGCCGAGGTGTTCTGCTCTTGTGTGAACCCTGTAGCAACTCCAGAATTTGTCTCTCCACCAGGCCCTGCTGAAAGCAATCTGGAAGTGTATATACCAGAGGAGAGTAGAGCTTATTAACACTATATTATTACATATCCAGCAATTATTACATGAAGTGCCCCAGGAATGGGCTGCTATGGTGATTAGGCATACAATGTAGTCTATACTATATAATATCTCTGTCGTTTAGCAAAATTGGAACTTACATTCATGTTCCCTAGGCAGTCTGAATTTCCGCAGTAAAACCCTGCAACGAAAGTACAATTACACCGGGGAACATTTTTTAACTTAATTTCTGTTGAGTTGGATTTTTCACTTGTTTTAGACTAAATTAGGCATGCTGATTTAAAAAATACAGGCAGTTTTCTTCTAGCACGTCAAGTTTTTTTCATTACAGCTTACTCTGAATAGGCAAAATAGGCAAAAAAAATGTATTGCACTGGGGAACACAATTTTCGTTGAGAAAGGAGATAAGTATGTGAATACAAAATAAGTTGAAGACACAAGCTTAGAAAAACAACAATAACTTACATAAAGTCTGCGAACCCCCTGTATACAGCCCTTTACGGGTTTGTCCGTAAAAGTCTGTATACAAGGGGTTAGCAGACCTTATGTAAGTTGTTTTTGTTTTTCTAAGCTTGTGACTTCAACTTATTTTGTATTCACATACTTATCTCGTTTCTTTAAGATCATGGCTGGTTAGTTAGTTCTCGTCCTAAGTGCCTATACAGCACTGATTCGTGAGACAAAGCGAGGGTATCCTGTTGCTAAAAAAGTTGATGTGATAAAAAAAACTGGGTCATTTTTTAATTCAGAGGCCAAAAGTTAGTCAAAAACAAGTGTCACATCTAACTCAACGAAAATTGTGTTCCCCAGTGTTATTTCACAGAATAACCGCACGATCTAAGGTGCGATCAGTATGTTATCTTCATTATTACCAGCATATATGTTTGCAGAGGTCCCTCTCTTTGTAGAATGTTGAACAAGCACAGGTATGACGGTCTCCCAAGCACACCTTTGTAATATGAGAAACGGCTACTTGATTAAGAATTCACAACATTAAAATAAATACGAAGTCTGCAGTGACTACATTTCGAAACGTTGTAACAGTAATGTAAAATGTACATGCTTCTGATGAGGTTTAACGGGTAGTTGGCATGTTGCACTGGCATACCTACCTTGAAGTTTTTGGTTTCGCCTTCCTCTTTGAGTAGGAATCCGGTCGGACCATACTCTTTCAGGATAAATATGGTTGTGTTCAGTGCTTGATCCTGATGCCAGCTAACGGCATCACTCACGGTATTCTTCCAGACAGTTTTCCTAAACATAGCACACTCAAGGAATGTCCAGGTAAGAGAGCAGAGGAGAGAAAAGCAATGTTTTCATGCTATTTCGATGTGTGTGCCTGCTGCTGTATCAGCACAGGTTTTGTAAATACCCTTGCTTCTGGCTAAACCCACGAAAACCGACGACACTTAAGGCAATTCAAAGACACCTGTTAGCCGTAGTCATGGTAATTTAGAGACAGATGATTTGGTACATGTATGCCCCCTTGTGGAGTAATGCGATGTTACATGTAATAAAGAATAACTATCACATTTGTTTATCTATGTAGCTTTATTAGGCTGTTGTGCAATCTGGGAAGTATTCGTACCATGTGACAGTTTAAACCCAGCAAAACATATTTCCAAATTAATGAGTGATATTGCATGCTTGTACTTGAGAGTTATTGCAAAAGTACACAGCCTGATAGCAATCAACCATAAATAAAAAAAAAACGGTTGTTTATTCACAGAACATTTTCTATGAAAGACGTATTTAGCAGAATATATTTTCAACAGTTTTCCCCATGCAATGTAAATTACTAGAAATCTGTCAAAATGTGTTCAATAACGGTATTGATCTATGTCTGTCCAATCCCAAAGTGTTTACTGTCTTAAAGCACTCGGGAATTTGACAAAACTTGGGCTGATGCATCGGTTTTCCGGAACCTCTCTCACTGCTTTCATTGTCTGTGGGTCTTTTAGTCAGAGAGTGACATCCAACAGGAAGAGAAAGTGCTAAAGTTCAGCGAGCACATTGCAGGGGCGCCCTGTTGTGTCCAACTTGCGTAAAAAACGTGACCCTGAGTTTCTCTAGAGTTTTCACTAGAGACCCTGAGTTTTCACTAGAGACTATGACCCACAGGCTGTAGGTTGAGACATTCAATTTTAGATTACCACTGTTAAAATAGAAGGGCTTAACACCTGATTATGTAATGAAACCATACAAAGTATGGCAACTAAACAGATATTTGGTGATTTGAGTGTCTTTGAATGTAAATCCAGATGTAAGTGTTATGATACAACATTTTTTAAAAAGATTGTTCAAATTGATCTAACTGTTGATTTTCAGTGATGAGACTATCCATTCCAGCATTTTCAGAGATGAAAATACATCTAACCATGAGATCCACATTAGATAACCCCTGTGAATATATTAAAGCTGTATTAAAGAGATGCCTAAGATAGTGAGTTCCGGTTAGGGATGACGCCTGTCTTAGCCACATGAACTATCTATGAGCTGAGGCTGTTAGCCGGACTCATCCCAGGAAATTTCCAAAAAGGAATATGTCTTTGGAAGTCTTTCCTTGGTTTGTTGCTGAACAAAATATGTTTGTTTAGTATAAAGAGAGGATATACTAATTTTAACTGGAAAATCTGAGTGTATTGGCATTTTAAATAAAAAATATTTCCTATTCTGTAGCTGAATGATGACTGTTCTCCTTATCCTGTAAGTTCATTAGAATTTCTGGATACTCTAAGTCTGCCCTGTTTCCTTTTTGGACGTCTGTATTGATATGATACAGCTGCTCAGATACACATTTAAGAGTTTCCTATGGTAGAGATGGGGACACATCTTTGGTATAATTGGTTGCAGAGTCATCATCCTCATTTAAATGGAAAGTGTTCATACAACACATCACTACTAAAACTAAAATCAGGGATATCATCTTTTATAAATGATTAATATAATCTTTTAAATGTTTGTAAAATGTGTAAATTAATGCCTGAATTGCAATGGCTGATTCGTCTTTGTATAGGCTACTTGTATACACATGTCAAAACGTAAGTATACCCCCTGAGAAGTTGTCTTTTTTGACCAAGAATAACATGTACCTACAAGTGCTGTCAACTCAAATAAAGTGAAAGAAAATATAATACGTATGACTTTCACCTTTCTTTGATGAGAGATTTGGACTGATGACATATTAGGGTTTCCTGCTTATTATCTCTTTGTCCTGTGTAGAGTGGCTTTCAAAAGTATTCGCCCCTTTGACTTTTCCAGATTTTATTTAGTGACAACATGAAGTCAAACTTGATTTAATAAGTAGTTGTTGATATTCATTACAAATAAGTACAAAAATAAAATCTGTAAATTGTTCTAAATTTATTTTAAATGTAAAACAGAAAATAATTGATTGCTTAAGTGTTTACCCACTTAAGTTGATGTCTGTCAGAGGCATCTTTGACAGAGTCTATTTGGATGAGTCTCTACCAACTTTGTGAATCTGGACACAGCAATTTTTGCCCTTCCTTTTTTGCAAAGTTTCTCAAGCTCCGTCATGTTGGATGGGGAGTTTTGGTGAACAGCAATTTTCAACTCTTTCCACGTATTCTCAATTGGATTGAGTCTGGGCGCTGACTGGGCCACTCAAGGATGTTTCCACACTTGTCTCATAGCCACTCCAGCATTGCCTTGGCTGTGTGTTTTGGGTCGCTGTCCAGCTGAAAGATGAATCTTCGCAACAGTCATGCACTTTCTGGATCAGGTTTTCTTCAAGGACATCTCTGTATGTTGCTACATTCACCCTCACCTCAACCCTAACCAGCCTCCCAGTCGCCATAGCATGATGCAGCCACCAGCAGGCTTCGTGGTTGGGATGGTGTTCTCAGGATGATGTGTGGTGTTAGGCTTGTGCAAAACTTACGGTGAATACTTACGCAATCAATTATAATTTTATTTTTCACTTTGACATTCTGTACTTTTTTGAGTGTGCTGATTAGAGGCAAGATCTCCTAATTAAATCCAATTTGATTTCAAAGTGTCACACAGTAAAAAATGTTTACTGTGTGACATGAAGTCTCAATGCTCGAGTCATGAAGTCTCAATGCTCGAGTCAAAGACCGCCTTTTATTCCTGTCTCATATTCTGCACCGCACTTGGAATTGAACCTGAAGGTATACGCCCACGTTTGTCTGTCAATAGATACCATGAAACTAGAAATGAATGCACTAAAGCCTTGATGTCGAAAGATCTTTGCTATGTAAATAAAGTCTTTTGAATGTTTTATTGATAGAATGTGAAATGAGAAAGATGGACAGAGGGAGTTGAGAAAGTCAGGATTCAGTTTCACAGTCAGGCCAAGAGAGGTATACACCACATAGGACCAAGCCCGGACCCAGCTGGTGACCTTTGACCCACACCCTCTGGTGTTTCTTTCCTATCCCTGGTCCCGTCCAGTGGCTTTGGAGCCCTCCCACAGTTAGGGAAAATAAATGTGTACGAGCAAGGAAATATCTATTTGTCTTAAGTAGTCCACCAGCCGCCTTCAAGACAATGTATATGTTCAACATAAGAGGGTTGGTCACACACTGACAATGATGTTTACTCTCCCACCACAATGGCAGCACGCTACGCCCTTCTCTCAGCACTGGGAGTTCACAGGACAGGCCGGAGCTGAGGGATTCTTAATGACCTTGAGAACGGACCTCATTTGGAATACAGTTAATGTCCAAACAAACAAACACCAAGGCACACGAGGACATTGATCACTGATACTCTCCAAAACACTGCCTGGTTATAGAGGTTCACTATAAGGAGAAACCATCGCGCAGGCTTTATGGCTAGCACAACCTAACGGCGAGTGTCATGAACTCGTATTTGTATGGGTGTGTGTGCACCTGCATGTGTGTGTACTCGTGTGTGTTTGCATGCAAGTGCTAGCTTGTGTATCTCTGTAATACCAGCGCAGAGGGAATCGGTGTACATCTGTGGTGCTGTGTAGGCCAGAGAGCTGTCTAGAGGCGCTGAAATGTTTCCTGCGGACAAGACAAATGTTTACAGGGTTCCTCAAGCCGTCTAAACCCAGCAGGCCTAATTTAACACTTATCTCAACTCTAGAGTCTCAACACTGTACGATCATCCGCTAAAGAGTTACAATCATCCCTGTTCGCCGCAGAGTTAATAACACCTAGCCCCTGAAGATTTCACTGGTTTAGATTTACATGCAGGCTTGTGACAGAGGAAGACATTAAAATATTATGTCTGTCAGTCTAAGACTATTACATTGGCATACAAGCACAGAGGATTTAAAATCACTAGTCAGAGGAGAAGGTCCCTGCCGGGACACATCAAAGTCTTCAAGGCTAGGATGTAGCCTTATGACTAATAAAAGCATTATGACTTATGGACGTTATGTTTTTCACCTGTGTGAGTGTCTCACTTGGAAAAGAAGTCATATCTTGCTGTTTTACATATATATATTTTCTTATCTGTTCTGGTGAACTACATTTTGGAAACAGCTCATTCTGAAAAAAAACCACCCACCAAAAAATATTTGCTCTAAAAGTATTTAGGCATAGGGTGGCGCTGTGCACCTTCTGTGGCCCCTGTGGTTGCGACAGGAAGCCAGCCAGGGCCCGGGACCTTCCTCTCCAACCCACTGGGACAGTCAGTTAATTCGGGTTTACAGTTTCACAGCTACAGGCTATCTTCCTGCTCATCTCCTAGAGGAAGTAGTCATTTCACATTTCCTGGGGAAATGTACAAGCTCTTTGGCTAAATCCGTTCATCTATCTTCTGGTGTTCAGCTGGCGTGTGGGTATATAAATGCAAACACTGCATTGAATTAATTAAACTATTTTCAGTGTTTGTTATTACCCTCTTTAAAATTATGACCTGATTTTACCTAACTAAAATTTCCAGTTGATGCAAGATTATTTTCTTAAATGAGGAACTTGTTTAAATGTAGAAATGGCATCTGTACAGTATAATTGTGTGTGTGTGTGTGTGTGTGCATTTTCATTTCACAGTTTGTATTAGAAGCAGAAAATGTAGTTTTAGGTTGAAACTTAACTTTGGTGTTACTTTTAGGTTTAGATGGGTTCGGGTTAGGCATTAAAACTAGGTTAAGTTCAGGCATATATTAGGGTGTGTGTTTGGATAGGATAGACAAATAAGTTGATCCAATGAGAATTTATCCTGTCCTCATGAAGAAAGGGCTATTTTCAATTTACTGTAGGGATTAGGGTTTAGGTGAAATTTACAATTTGAGTTAAGGTTTCAGAAAGTTTCAGTGTTTAGATTTTGAGTTAATGTTACATTTTTGGGGTTTGGGTTAGAGTTAGGGCTTAGGGAAAATTGGATTTAAAATTGGAATAAAGTTCCCCACAAGGATAGTTATATGTAAAATTTTTTCTAATACTACACTTTATGTACAATGCCTTTGATACACTCATAACATAATGGCCACACAGCCATAAAAACCTCTGGTTTTAATCATGCTTTACCACTGGACAAGCAAACCACTAGAAGATAACGGCTGGAAGCTGCGGTCATTCTCTGGATGTTCACTGAGTAACAGTAATGGTTATGTATAACATCTGGCTGTAATCTTCTGGCTCAGTAGAATCTCTAAGTCTGCATGATTTATCTGTCTGACTTCTCTAAGCCAAGGATAATGAAATCAGGCTCGAACAAACCCATGACATTGCTGATGACACTTGGTTTGTGAGTGTATGTAAAATGATATAATCCAGATTTGGAAACCGTCCCCACTTTTTAGAAATGTGTTGCTGGCATCAAATTCAAAATGGGCATGTATTTTTCAAAAAACAAAAAAATTCTCAGTTTGAACATTTGATATGTTGTCTTTGTACTAATTTCAATTAAATATAGGGATAAATCATTTGCACGTCATTGCATTTTGTTTTTATTTGCATTTTGCCTTCCAAGTTTTTTGGAAACAGGGTTGTACGTTCAAAAGTTTTGCCTTACTTAGTGCAGTGACCCACACATTTTCCCATCTCTAATGGATCCTCCTCAGAAAATGACTTGCCAGATTTTAGGAGTTGAAGGTCATATTTGGACACCCAACAGTCGCCCAGCCCTCTCACTCGGCATCACTGGCTGACAGGAAACTGTGCTTTAACATCCTACCTTTTCTCGGATACTGGGAGGAGTCTGGATCGGCGCAGGGAAGAGAACAATGGGAGGAAACGCGAAGAGGAGTGAGAGAGTTTTCTGGAAGACTCAGAAAATGCTGGAGACCACATGGAGCAGAGTTGAAATGCTAGAGCAAGGCTCATCTTGTGTGAATGGATTGACTAGCTGGCTCTTAGCATTCCTCTAAACAGAGGAGGAACTTCTCTCACCCCTGTATTGTTTCTCTAATGTCTGAATGGGCTTATATGTTCTGTCCTTGAGAACTTGTTAAGTGTCTGGAAAATCCTTGGTTATGCCAAGGCCGTAGGAGCTGGGGGGTTCATGACCCCCCCCCCCGGTGTGGGAGACAATTTGGTTTTAAAACAGTTTTTATGTGTTAATTGAGGAGTCTGCGATAAACAATAAGCCATCAAATGTTGAATATAAACAGATTCTACATTCCAATGATCTGACAAATCTGTAATTTGTGATTTGTTCATGCAGGCAATGACAGCAATGTGTGTCCTGTAAATGGTTTAGTTAAGACAAAATAACTTCCTGGAACAATAGTAAGTGACAATTTATTATCTTCACTTTGGGGAGGAACTTTCTTAGAAGAAATCCCACAACCAAACATACATTTCAAATATTTATTTTTATTTTTTAATGAACAACAATATGGGTAAAAACAACAGTAAGGACCCCATCCCAACTTAATACTCAGCATTCAGTATCTGTTAACCATTAGGCTTACGATTTGCCCATAACTTACAGAGAATTCTGTGACTACTTTAGTCAGAGTCTTGTAAGTAAATTCACTCATAAGTTTTCACATTTGCTGCTCGTTACGCTACTGTACAAGCAACCTTAAACATCAACGACACATAAAAGAATAACAGTTAATTATTTATGGTCCCGTGTCAGACTATCGATCGGTTGGTAAGGCTGAGTCGCCTGATTGGCAGAAGGAGCACCAGACTTCCTGCGGCCCCACCCAGCCATGCAGCACAGCCAGCCCAGGTCACATCCACTAGGCTGGGCCACGGAGCCCCGAACTCGCCCTAACCACTCCACGCCCTCCACACCCTCACCCTGGCCACAGCCAAGAACTCATTCCATTGTTCTCAAGAGAGCAGACATCCCATGCTTGGCAAGCCCAGACCGTGTTCTACACATTTCTCTCTTAAACAGATGTGTGTCTATCTTCTTCGGGCATTTGAGTGCGGTACGTTTGTGTGGTTTGTCACGTCATCACGGACGTTTTCTTTAGCTGTCATTATGGTGGTGACGTGTGAGTGGAAATTATCGTAGACAAACTGTGGTTGAAGCGGATTAGCATTAATACCCAATACGGCTCGGGACATTAGGTTATATTGTTGTGGTCAAGGGATTATTCTGTCGACCTGGCCTTCCTCAAACCCCAGAAGAATGACCCACGCATACTTTCACAGCTATGTAGTTCAGAGAAGATTTGTCTCTGTTCCATAGAAGGCAGTCCAAGCCTTCATCTGACCCTTCCTTTTCTCTCACCCAGACCCACAGACAAACACACAGTCAGACATACACAAGAAATGTGGGTTTATAGTAGATGTAGGAGGCATCACTCTATTCCCTTCATGTCATACTACATTGGTCAAAAGAAGTGCACTTTATTCAGAATATGCTGTCGTTTGGAACGAACTATGGTGTATACAGCCAGGTTGTGACCTCTCATACTTTCAAAGATTCTTTAAGCAGTAATGGAATTCCGTTCCATTGCTCTTCTTCCAAAGTTAGACGAGGAATGCTAATGTTTTCCCGAGTTAGACCCTGAAGGAAGTCAGATTAGGGTAGGTCATCATCCTCTCTGAAAGCCATTATGTAGAACTAAAGGTATTGGATCGGGGTTCAAATGTCTCTCTCCTCTCTCTTTCCCCTCTCTTCTCCTCACTCCTCTCTCTCTCTCTCTTCTCTCTTTCTCCTTCACACAGCAACGCATGAGCTCTTTGTAAAGTTTGACAACATCCAAGAAGGCTGATAACAGTACGAGGAAGTGACTGTGTCATGGCAGAGGTCAATCCTCCCAACATTTGGTGACTTTTGGAGTCATGTTCCAGTGGTTCAGACAATGACATAGCCCCCAACTCCTAACAGTTTTTTAAATTGCCCTGAAGTGGTGATCAACACTGGTTGTAAGCAACATTTTGGCTTTTCATCTTAACAGTTCAAGTCAGTATTGGAGCTGGAGAGAGAAGAAGAACATTCTGCACTGAACATTTTTGAGAAGTCATTTCCATCGAAATTACAATGTCCATAGAGATCCGATGACTAGACCGTTGACAGGACCCAGATTATTTCTGAGCCTATGAATGCTAGTAAACAGTAACGGTCAAAAGTAACTGTTAGTGACTGTGAACCCCAGAGCGGACAGATAACCTGAAATGGAGCTGTTTTATTAGGAACAGGAAGTGAGTCAGTTGTTCGTAATGAGTAAACACATCAGACCTCGACAGAGACAAAAATACAGTTTCAATATTGTTGAGGATTCTCATGTATAGAAACAATCCCTTCAAGGACAACAACCTTACCGTTACCACGTCTTTGAAAAGTTACTTTTATGGTTTAAAAGGTCACAGGAAACAGTAACTCTAAAATAACTATAACCCAGTGACTGAGGGGAAAAATGTGTACTTAAAATGAGGAAGGGGGCGAGTGTCCTTTCATAACAAACAACTCAAACTTTCCACCAGTCCCAGACTTGGTCCTACTGTAGACACAAGACAAAAATAATGGAATTATATAAACAATATGCTGTTTTCCTTGGGGCATATTGATGCGCGTAGTAAAGCACAGTATTGAGGTGAGAAGTAAAGCACAGTATTGAGAAGAGTATTATAGCATAGTATTGATGGTTAATGTCCTAATAATGTACCTCTTCTGAACTCAATTGGTACTCATTATATGGAATGGAAAAATAAAACTTCCTTTTACCCCCCAAAAAACATGCACAGCAGATGTTTGAATAACTGGGAGCTTATGCCTTTAGGAACATAATCATTATTTATTGTTCTAAGAAATACCAAATTTGCTTTGAACAAAAACAGCTGTTTATAGTTTTACACGTTGAATGAAATGATTAAATCATTACGAGTAATTTCATTACTTTAATGTTTTCCCAGCATTAATCATTTGAAGATACTGCATTTCCTACTGATGGAATTTGCTCTCCTGTGTGTTTGCAATTCATGTATTCAGTATTAACTTGTAACTGCTTCCATACCAGGAATATCCACACTATCTGGAATCTAGCTCACATACGGATCCCAAAAACCCATCCAGTTGGTTGCGCTGGTAGTGTAGCAATCAATACTAATGTCATGCAACAACAAAATGACTTGTTGAAATCCTGGACCACACATGCATCGTATCCACAAGCACAGAACCTCACGTGTTGTTTGGACTGCTGAAATCACCATTTGATTAAAAGAGATGGATTTGATGCCAGGCAATGGACTATTGATAGAACCACACAGAAAGTTGTGATAAACATCCCGTATGGACCAACAGCATGTCAATCATTTTGAAGTGTTGTGTGTGTGTGTGTGTATGTGCGCTCACAGGTGTGTACACAGCGTAAACCATGGCTCTTCCGTGTTGGTTTCACAATTTTGGACAGTATGACGAAAGCCAGCAGCGCCAAAGCAACGTTTGTTGATGACCTATAATTGCATTACACTTCACAACAATTCATTACAGCATTCCCCACAGTGAGAATGATAAACAATTTGGCACACATACAAAGTCAACACCCTGTACAAGAGAAAACATTACATTAATAGAAAAACAGAAATAAATGCCTGAATTTTTTGAGTAGGACTCAGAACTGAGTGGAAAACAAAACAGTTGGTTCTGGATTCTAAATCAAATCACTGACTATCAAAGATAAAACGGACGTGACACCATATATTGTGTCCACCCCAGCTAGAAGTGATAATGTATAATGAAAACAGAACTGCGATATGCTCAATAATATAGACTATAAAATTGTACAAAAGGTTAATGAAAACAGTAATGACACATTCAAAATGCCATGGTGGGGTTGATGGGTAATTCAATTGAGTAGTGAGAAACATAAATACCCTATTGACTCATCCTTCTATTATATTTCTATATTGATCTGCCCATAAAGATAAATATAAAATATGCTTTCTGTATTTATTGGGATTATAAACTACTTTTCTTAATTTTTTGGGGGCCCTATACTGCAAATGTTTGGATTTGAAATCCATCAACATCATGTTATTAAGTATAGATTCTGAGCTTTCATTGGAGGGGATTGGTGTTCATATTTGTTTCACCA
Source organism: Esox masquinongy (assembly GCA_016801175.1). NCBI lineage: Eukaryota > Metazoa > Chordata > Actinopteri > Esociformes > Esocidae > Esox > Esox masquinongy. The sequence continues at coordinate 28,384 of JACXGI010004401.1, read as the reverse complement.
TTTAGGAATGATAACACTTTACATATTGTCCACCTATGACTTTCAGGGCACTAAAATTAGCAAAACGCAGAGAATCTCTACTTTAACGTAACAGTAACAATTTACTTATAGAGCCAAAAGAAGAAATTTTTTTTACTGTCCCAATAACTACGGAGGGCACTCTAACCAGGAGATGCAAACACACACACTTTCATTTTCTCTCTCCCTGTCTCTCTCGCTCTCCCTCCTCATGGACTCTCCATGTTTGAGCAGAATTATTTTTCCAGCATTTGGATATGAAGCAACTCTCTACGGAAAAAAATACTTACTTTAAGCATGATGACAGATAAAACAGAGGCAAACCAAGATCATTTCATGTGCCAGACATAAAATCAGGGATTAAACTCTAGTCCAGACAGAAGTGATGGGACAGCCAAACAGGGAAATAGATTGACAGGACATATACAGTTGTGGTCAAACTTTTACATACACTTGTAAAGAACATGCATGTCATGGCAGTTTGAGTTTCCAATAACTACTACAACTAATTTTTCTGTGATGGTATCATTGGAGCACATACTTCTTTGTCACAAAAAACAGTCATAAAATTTGGTTCTTTTATGACTTTATTATGGGTTTTCTGAAAATGTGACCAAATCTACTTGGTCAAAAATATATATACAGCAATTTTAATATTTGGTTAAATGTCCCTTGGCCATTTTCAACTCGATTAGGCGCTTTTGGAAGTCATCCACAAGCTTCTGACAAGCTTCTGGTTGAAACTTTGACCACTCCTCTTGACAGATTTGGTGCAGTTCAGCTAAATTTGTTGGCTTTCTGACACGGACTTGATTCTTCAGCAAAGTCCACATGTTCTCGATGGGGTTCAAGTCAGGACTTTGGGAAGGCCATTCTAAAACCTTAATTCTAGCCTGATTTAGCCATCCCTTTACCACCTTTGATGTGTGTTTGGGGTCATTGTCCTGTTGAAACACCCAACTGCATCCAAGGCCCAACCTTCTGGCTGATGATTTTAGGTTTTCCTGAAGAATTTGAAGGTAATCCTTCTTCATTATTCCATTCACTTTCTGTAAAGCACCAATTCCACTGGCAGCAAAACAGCCACAGAGCATAATACTACCACCACCATGCTTGATGGTAGGTAGGTATTGTGTTCTTGGGGTTAAAGGCCTCACCTTCTCTCCTCTATTTCTAATCATTGTGGCCAAATAGCTAAATTTTTGTTTCATCTGACCACAGAACTTTCCTCCAGAAGGCCTTTTCTTTGTCCATGTGATCAGCAGCAAACTTCAGTCGAGCCTTAAGGTGCCGCTTCTGGAGCAAGGGCTTCCTTCTTGCACGGCAGCCTCTCAGCCCATGGCGATGTAAAACACACTTAACTGTGGACACTGACACCTGTGTTCCAGCAGCTTCTGATTCATTGCAGACCTGCTTTTTGGTGGTTCTTGGTCGACTCCTGACCATCCTGACCAATTTTCTCTCAGCAGTAGTTGATAGCTTGTGTGGTCTTCCTGATCGTGGCAGTGACACAACTGAGCCATGCACTTTATACTTACAAACAATTGTTTGCACAGTGGTTCTTGGGACCTGTAGCTGCTTTGAAATGGCTCCAAGTGACTTTAATGACTTGTTCAAGTCAATGATCCGCCTCCTCAGATCTGTGCTGAGCTCCTTAGACTTGCCTATCATAGTGGTTGTGGTTGAGTCTAATGAGTGTATCAAACGAGCCCTATTTAAATGGGCTCAGAGAAGTCACCAGCTGTAGTCAATCAATCACTTGTGAGAAGTTAGAGGTCATGTCACAATGCAAATTCGATTGATACAACTTTCTACATCACCACAATTGATTATTGAAGTTGCTGTATGTATATTTTTGACCCATTAGATTTGGTCACATTTTCAGAAAACCCATAATAAAGTCATAAAAGAACCAAATTTTATGACTGTTTTTTGTGACAAAGAAGTATGTGCTCCAATGATTCCATCACAGAAAAATTAGTTATAGTAGTTATTGGAAACTCAAACTACCATGACATGCATGTTCTTTACAAGTGTATGTAAACGTTTGACCACAACTGTACAATGATTATGGGGGATACAATGAGAAGTACTGCCACTGTAGGGTTTTAAATAAACAATTCAGACCACAGATAACAACATAAAGTAACAAATTAAATGTGTAACTGCTGTGAAAAAAAAATTCCACCTTGGCCCTCAGATACACAATGATGATTTCCCTCCGAGACAACATTTCCCATGTTGCCTAATAAGAGAGTCGTACATTCTGGAAAACGCATCATTGTGAGAGTTTTTTCTCAGTAATGAAAGTGCTCTATCTTGAAAAGTTGACTACTCCCATACACTTTTTTGAGGATTGTATTATCAGTGGACTAATTACCGAAATACTATTAGATCGTATTTGAGAAAAACATCTCTGTAAAATATAATCCAGTGCTTAAGGTCCAAGTACAGTAGCTTGAATTTGTCCTCAAGGACAAAATGGAATTAAATAACCAGTACGCCCAACAAGTTAATTTTACTGTACTTACTCATCATCTCAGGTTAGAGGATGTTGCACAGACAAGGCTCTTTGGTCTACAGGAAATGAGTGAAATGCCAATGCCAAAACACTAAGGCCTGCATGATACTGTTGGTAGTTTCTATTAATTTTCAGAGTTGTCTTTAGTTAAGTGCCAATTCAGTCTTCAGACTTTTTTAAAGTTAAACTTAAACGGTTGAAGGTAAGTATATTTAGCACACTGAAAGGTTAAGAAAGGTCCTACCCCTAAACATGAATGTCCTTTACCCCGATTCTTATCCGATAAGAATGTCCAATACCCTGAATCTTATCACTGTGAAGGCTACAGCTAAAAGGTTTCTAGAGGACTTGGGAAAAGAGTCCTGAGCTGTCTACTCAACTGGTACTGTGTAGCTGGATAGGACATCCATACGAAGATGAGGGAAATTCCTTCCACTTCTTTCTCTTGCTGTATAATCCTTGGCTTCCATCAATTTGTAAAATGTCTTAACAGCAAAGAAAACCAAGAAAAACCAACGTTCGACATTCAACCTTTAGGCAAAAGGGTTGTCCGACCTGAGAATGGTGGGTGTCAATTTCTCAATGTCATGGTAGCTGTTTTTGCCGTTCATGAGTTCGGTATGCCCGTCAATACTATAGCAGCGGTGGACCTCCGTCAGAGAGGACGCCACATATGAGGATGAGCGGAAGATGTCTGCACCGGCAAAGTTGTTGCCAAACTGGATTCTCTGCTGATTCCAGTGTCTTCGCAAAACGCTTTGGACCTGGAAGAAACGAAAGAGAAAAGTTAAACTTGGCTTAAAAAATTGCTGCTTAGCAAAGAACTATTTCTAAAGTAAAAACTTTCAGGGCTTTTCTTGTTTGTTCCTTAACTAACTTACTGGGAAAAACCTTATTCCACCTAACAAGCTGACATTTCAGGCGGTCTTAAATGTAAATTTGAAAAGGACATGTAAACTTGAAAAGGGCATGTAAACTTGAAAAGGACATGTAAACTTGAAAAGGGCATGCTGAAAGGGCATTAAGATTGCATCAGCGTAAACCTTTTCATGACAATGGCTTCAGATTTCATATTATCATATATTCATTATTTCAGAATTGACATAACATCAAGCTAAATTCTTACCTCCCCATTGAAGAAGCAGAAAATGGTGGCAACCAGGAGACCCTGAGGACAGAAAGGGGATCTTCAACATTAAGGAGATAACAGCGCTGAACAGTTGAGGACATAACTCTTACCAATCTTCTAAAATTAAGGTAGAACTTCAACAGCCAGCTCCTCTCGAGTTCTTGTGAAAGTTCAAAGCTTAACTTACCTGGTAGTGCATGAGGATGGTTATGATGTAGTCATATGTCTCATAGTTGTAACGTCCCGGTTTGTAAGGGAACAGGAAGAACTGGATACCCAGTAGAGGGACCAGGATCAGGGTGGCTCTTACAGCCTTCATGTAGAGGCTAGACTCTGCCTGGTGGGTCACCTTGAATATATTACATTACACCAGAATACAATATTCTCAGAACGTTTCTTACAAGGTGTTATGTAAATCTACCTTGTGATTGTTGGCGGGTTACCTTAAGTTTGGTGATGAGGACGCGCACTATGTTCAGAAGGAAAAACAGATTGATCTAGAGAAAGAGAGCAAGAAAGAGATGAGGGGAATGGAAGATGGAAAGAGAAAGGCGAAGGAAAAGAAAGCGGGAAAATGTAGAGGTTGGTACCATAGTTCAATGTTGTAATGAGAAAACAGAGCAGAACAGGACAATTATTTCTCTAACATGACAAAAAATATATGCCAGTTGAAAATTAAAACAACACTACTGTAATAATAAAGTATTAGAACCCCAACTTTTTGATTGGATCTAAGAAGAAATACAGAACGCCAGATATGATCCATCCAGAGACACAGTGCAGGCCTTACAAGCACTGCTCTTCTTTGATTCCGTAAGTCGAAGTGCTACACATTGTTCCCATATACATTTTCACCACATTGCTGGTTATCATGTGTCCAAATTTTGAACTATAGTAAAAATATCTGGGATGAACCTGTAATTTAATGGATTAGATTTGATTGCTGATTCATTTAATTAGTGGCTTACTACAGATGTTAGTACCTTTTCAACGTTTAAAACTCCATAACCAGAAATGTTGTTTACATGGCAAAAGTATTTGAGGTTTGACATCCTGAACCATAATCTCAGAAAAAGGGGACAGAGCCTGTGACCTACTGAGAGTCTCAGCTTGTAATCCAAAAAATGAGTTCTACTTTCGGTTCACTGCGGGAAAATTGGGGAATTGACTGACAAAATGAATAAGATTTTGGTATAGACACCTGAAACAGACAAAGTTAAAACAGGCTTAATTGTGTAACATTCAATTTTTTTTTTACTAAACATGCTTCCTGTAAATCAAATCTTGCCGAACCATTCAGATGTTTGCTGTCCTACACGTCTTTAACGCAAGCAGGCAAGTTATTGCAAGCTAGACGGGGCTACATGAGTAGTTGAAACTAGGCTTCTCTAACTATTGTGATGTTCATGAATTTTCAGATAAAAACTTGAATTGCATTAAAAAATATAATGTATATGAATACGGTAGTATGTCATAGGACACATCACTTTCATAGGGAAGGTGAATAAAGGACATAAGCCCATGATGACAACATTGTTTGGAGCAGTGGTTTTCAAGCCTCTCCGGGGAACCCCAGACATCTCAACAATTTAGTTGTAGCCCTAAGCTAGCTTGGCTGAATTAAGTAAATGTAAGAAATACAGCCTTTTCGTGTAGTGGTCTCTTTCATTAATCACGTACCCGTCGAAAGTCAAGGGAGAGAATTCAACATTTATTGAAGTAAATGCTGCAGTAAATGTTGCCTCTTGGCCGTTCAAATCAATTTCACTGTAAAGATGGTTGCTAGCTGGTATATACATTGAAAGACGTGTCTACCTATCACAGACCACATTTCCACAAGAACCCCCATGCCAAATGGTCAGTGAAGACATTTCACATTCCTGAGGTTGGCAGAACGTGACCTACAGAGAGAGAATCTAAACACAGATGTTTCTGTTGTTCTCATTATCTATTTAACTTCCAATTAAACATGCATTCATATAATTCCGCATAATCAAGGACTTGACCATTAGCAGAGATTTAATAGCGCTAGCTTCGGAAATCATCTGCCTAGTGCAATGGAATGGTTGGGGGTCCCCAGGAGAGGTTAGAGAACCATTGATTTAAATTGTCACATCAGGAAACGAACAGGGATATTGTTGTAACTGTTACAGTGTTTGTATTTGCTGTTCTTATGGCTTCATTAAGGGCTCACCAGCAGGGCAACACAGATCGGACCGTGGATGATGTACAGCAGGGTTGTGTTGAAGCTGATCCAGCAGCTGTAGAAGAGAAAGGGAGATTCCAGAGAAAGTCACATGGACAACATGGCTTTCGCATTACTTATGTCAGAAAATGGTCCGCCTATCAAAGACCAGGGAGAAGCTTATATGAACTTACTTGTCATTGTAGTAATTGTTGCGTGCTATTGCATGTATCAAAGCAGGTATGATTGGAAAACCTGGAAGATGATCAATATGTTATTTTTTTAAACGACACAATGGATCATTCTGACACCAACTGCTGTAAGTCAGCATTAAATATACCTCTAAAAAATCCCTAAAAACACCAACAGCATTTCATTAGTTCAAAAAAAACATGATGTACCCCATCCGAGCAGGTAGTACCACTTCAGGGGTTGTTTCTCGGCGAACACGGCGACGACGATGAGTGTGTGCAGGTAGATGCCTTCACAAAGCATCCAGAAGTAGTTGCAGCCAAACAGGTACAGGTGGATAAAGTTCACTACCTTACACCAGACCTGCTGTCAGTGGGGAAACACAGTAACTGGTATCAGGTTGGAATACTGTCAGTCTCAACCAACAGTGTGTGGTAAAGTGGACATTTTACCTATATGTACACGTCCACTGCTTTTGAAATTAGTTTGGTCACTCTACGCCCAGAGGTAATTCTGGGAAAAAGGTTGTCAAACTGTGGGAACTTTAATATTTTTGTATTTTTATTTGAATAGTTCGCTATGAATAGGATAGTTACACTTAGGATGAATTGGAGGCTGAGCATCATAATATGTCCCTGTTTCCAGATAGTAAAGGGCACAAGATTAACATCCCACTCTTACGATCAGTACTGCGGGATAATGAGAGGTCACAGGAAGTCAGGACACCTTCTTAACATCTTATCTAAAAGATGGCACTTACGCAAGGCAATGTTGCCTTCACTGCCCTGGGGCATTGGGATTTGATATTTAGACCAGAGGGAAGAATACCCTCTACTGGCCCTCTAACACCACTTCCAGCAGCATCTGATTTCTCATCCAGCGACCGACCTGGACCAACCCTGCTTAGTTTCAGAGGTAAACCTGGAGGGTGCTTCTGTGCTGCTACAATGGAAAGTAATAAGTTTGCTCTGCACTAGAAAACAGTTGTTGCCTATCATACTCACAGGGTTAGACTGCATTTGCTCCTGATTATTAATCACCGCTGTAAACCAGATGATAGTAATGACTGAGTTCAACACAAACGAGAAGAAGAGGTTTTTGTGGAGTGTAATCCTCTGGCAGCTTAGACTCCTGTTAGCCAAAGAAAACATATTTATGTTAAATGGACAGCAATGGAAGGGAAACGATGTACTGCCTTTTTCAAGGCAATCTCCAATGGGCAGAGTCCATATGTGTTTATCAAGATTTTTCTGTGTTTCAGATAATATCAAGTTAACCCCTAATTGATTTTCCAAACAAATTTTTTTAACTATATTTATCAAACTATAGCTTTTTGTTCATCTTTCTTATTGAGGACAAAAGGGTCAAAATTAAATAAATATATAAATAATTAATTAAATGATATATAATTTGAAGTGCCACAATAATAGGAAATCTTTTTATATATCCCCTTTTTATATATCCCACATTTTCATAGCGCACGTTTTGGTGAAATTTCGCATGGTTGTTACTTGCTAAACAGAGTATCGCGCTTGTTTCAGCAACGATGCACATTTGTTTTGGCAGTGTGACTCGCAAAGGAAGCAAATTGGTGTTGCCTGTAGCGGAGAACAACAATAAAAATATTATCAGAATCAGATTTATTCGCCAGGTATTTGTACACATACGAGGAATTTTACTCTGGATTATACAGACTCACGATGTGCTTACTCATAAAAGACTTAAACAAAGGACACTCAACAAGAGTCACCGACTGCAATATACAGTACACATAAACACACAAAATAAACCAAACAACAACATAGTAAGACTGATGAGACAGTAGTGCAATGAGCAGGGTATAAAAGGTGCTGGAAATAAATATTATTGTGCAGGTATTATTATTTACATAATGACAGTGGATGTGGTCTATATATATAGCAGAGTGCAAACAATGCTGGAATGAATAAATAATTTTTAGTGCAGGTGTAATGTTCATGAGGTAGGTGGATATGATATATACAGTATATATACAGTATGAACAACACTGAATTGCAGGATGTCAAAAGAATTCAAAATAAATAAGTAGTAGGTGAATGTTAGGGTCAGAGTTACTGGGTGGTTATACAGGGATTGTGCCTGGCACTAAGTGACTGAAGTTTGTGTCAGTTTGTTTTGGCGTGCAGTGCTCTGTAGTGCCTACCAGAGGGGAGGGGCTGGAACAGGTTGTATCCAGGGTGTGATGGATCTGCAGTGATGTTTCCTGCCCTTTTACTGACTCTGGTTTTGTATAAGTCCTGGATGGAGGGCAGGTTGGCACCAATGATCTTTTCTGCAGTTCTGACTGTCCTTTGTAGTCTGTTCCTTTCCAGTTTCGTGGCAGATCCAAACCAAACAGTGATGGACGTGCAGAGAACAGACTGGATGATGGCTGTGTAAAAGTGGATCAGTAGCTCCTTGGACAGGTTAAGCTTCTTAAGCTGGCGCAGGAAGTACATCCTCTGCTGGGCCTTTTTAATGATGGCATCTGTGTTGGGCTCCCACTTTAGA
>JACXGI010004401.1:0-19710 GCA_016801175.1 Esox masquinongy | reverse complement strand
CAGAGTCGGGGGGCTCCTCCTGAAGTCCGAAGTCATCTCCACAGTTTTGAGCGTGTTAAGCTCCAGGTTGTTCTAACCACACCAGAGGACTAGCTGTTCAACCTCCTGTCTGTAGGCAGACTCGTCACTGTCCCGGATGAGGCCGATGACCGTAGTGTCGTCTGCGAACTTCAGTAGTTTGACAGATGGGACTCTTCAGGTGCAGTGGTTTGTGTAGAGGGAGAAGAGCAGTGGGGAGAGTACGCAACCCTATATCCACCTATATCCAGTGCTTTAGTTCGCTTGATATATGCTACACTGAAATAAACCTAACTTTTTCACTACAGTTTTGAACAGGTGTTGCCAGGTAGACAACACTGTTTATACATTTGCTCACTAGCAGATAATTCAAGCGCAACTAATGCAGCAAAATCCTGTTTGAATTCCCACAAGCAAGCAACTGTTGGTGAAGCAAGTGTTGCTGGATTAGCCTATCAGCAGTGAAAAACCACCCACTTGCATTGATTGACATATCCCTTGGTATCATGAAATAAGCAATGGAATATGGCATTAAATGTTGAAATACAGCTCCGGAAAAAAAATAAAGAGACCACTGCACCTTTTTATTTCCTTTCCAAAAAAGTTGAAAATGAAGGTTTTGAGTGAGGAACAGAAGGGTTAAAATTAAGAGACCACTGCAAATTGAACGCTTCTGTTCTTCACTCAAAACTTTCCTTTTCAACTTTTCTGGAAAGGAAAGAAAAAGTTGCAGTGGTCTCTTAATTTTTTCCGGAGCTGTATGCCATTAAATGTTGAAATATGCCATTAAATGATGAAATGCTGAAATACATCAGGAAATCATGAAATAGGCTACAATATTATGAAAAACATCTTATGAAAAAAAGATTGGGACATACAGTGTATTGTTATGAAATATCATACCATTATTTTTACAAGAGGCATTATAAAAATATTTAATGATAATGTGCCACCTAAAATTATATGTTTATTTAATTATTTATATATTTAATTATTTCATTTTGACCCCCTTGGTCCTCCATACTTTCTTCATTATTAGGTCAGTAGAATATAATTGTTCTCCTTTTTTGCATTTAAATTAGTCAAATGAATCAATTTAATTATGAAAAACTTCATTTAGAACAGTAGCATGCACATGGGGTAACAGAGTGACTTACTTAAAATTAAAAAATATTCCCAAAGATAACAGCAATGATGTTAGTGAAAGTCCATGACCAATCAGAACCAAGTAGTATTGATTCATCGCTGTCTGCAAGAGAATAGATAAAAACACTTTAACACAAATAACAACATTTGGTATCTCTTACATGACAGGTGAGGTTAGCATATTTACTGCAGTACTCACAGGAACATACTGGATAAAAACACATTTTCTTACCACTGTAAATGCACTTTTGTGTGCACTACATTCTGTGTAGTTTGTCCATGTTTTGTTGCTCTCTGGATGTAGAAACCAATGGCCCGTTTCACTACACACTCTAGTTGCCATTTCTTGTGGCGATACATAGAACGTAAGCACACAAGATAACAATATGACTGGACAGGTCAACAGTAGATCATGTCAGCAATCACCACAGCATTAATTCAAGAAGAACAATATCCATTCATGAGAATACCTTTGATCCCTTTGATCCCTTACATATCCATACATACATTTTTAAACAGCTTACAAAATGCTACTTTTCTAAAAGCATATCTGAGAATAGCCTGTCTCCTAAATAATTATTAGATATACTTTAATTGTTTGCTTTTAACTGAGACAATGGCCTCTGTTCAATGCCACTTGGTTGGAAAGGCAATGCAGATGGTGAGTAACAAACAAACCTGCTGGGTTAAAGTTCTGGTAGTATTCTGGACAGTACTGGTTAGCCGTGAAGCCTGCCTCGGTCTCCTCCCAACACAGCCAGCCATCCCATGTCTCGTTACACACTTGCCCTGACAGAACACACAGTTCAAGCTTTTTAAGTTAAACTAGGAGATTGGTTCCATGGAGGGGGATATCCCCTGGTGTTAGGACCATACCAGTTAAAGGGGCATTTCACAGTAGCACAACTTCTTAATGTTACTAATGTTTGTTAGCAATGATACAGTTGTGTAACAGAAATAAAAGATCTCTGACAAAAAGACAAACATTAACACACGTTAACCAGTAGAAATAAGAATGAATGCTCTCAACTTCCCACTAAATCTGACGCCACCGTTTGTTGCAATAACAGCTGAGTAACCATGTTTAAAAGGAGTGGGCATGCATTGTACAGTAGACTGCTAGGGACAGTTTGCTGTACTAAATGTCCAGAAAGTAGTCAGAATAAGAGGAAAGTAACTGCATTTGCATTTGTTAATACCTTATACAGTAGAATGCCGGCCACAGATTTTAGTAGTAAATTCCATAGGCATGGTAATAAGCAAGGCTTAAATCAATTGCCGGTATAACGACAGTAACTAGCCATATGTAAAAAGATCAGGCTATACATTTTACAACAAATAACTAGCCACAGATCTCAATAGTTAGCTTTTTAACCTACACAAAATAAGCAGTAAATTCCCACTGTTTGTTTAGTAAGAAGCAAGGCTCAAATCAATAGAAAAAACTTATTTGCTGCTTTGGTCCTGTTAAATTGTTGTTGTGAAAAATGCAGTTAGTAAATACCTTCTTCAATCTGTATTTGATTGTATTTCACTAGGCAGGACAATCCCAATAATATCCAGTGTTACTTATTGTTAAGTTAGCTATTTAGCTAGCAAGTCTACTGCAGGATGATATTTAAAAGAACAAAGGGTAGGGACTATGTCAGAGCATGAAGTAATGGCTTCAGAGTTGTAGCCTTTTTATAAGAGGAAAAAAAATGACACTTTCAACATTTATATAGTTGCTGATAGGAACATCGCTGAAAGACATCTGATTCATTCAAGGACAAAGGGAACTACAAATTGACTTGAAGCACAATCGGTTTAACATGGAGGCTTAAAACATGACATCATTCATTTTTTTCAGATCTCGCCCTTTAATCCACACAGTGACGTAATAAAGCAGAGATTTTGGAATGCAAAAGATATTCCTCTCTACGTGTGAACAATTATGTGTGAAACACATTCCACTGCTTCAGAAATCTCTGGGACATGATACACAACACCAAAGGTCCCCCAGGTTAAAATGCTCCTTTAAGACTGAAGATCATTTAAATCCAATAAAATCTGCCAAATTCGTAACAGTCCGCTCAAATTGAAACACTGTGCTAATCATGGTATTGAAAATTAGCGACCACATTATAAAACCTTCTGCTCCGAGTCAAACTTACCTGCATTTTCTTTTCTTTCCTTTTTCATAATGTTCTGATAGCACTCGAACTGAGCGGTGAGTATACTGTTCCGACTGAACTCGATTTCGTACTGTGGGTGCATCTGCTCAAGCTGGGATTCATTTGCCTCTGGGGTCGCCGCCACAAACAGCTGAGACAAAAGACCAAAAAACACTTAAATGACACACTCCTGGGCAGTTAGGAAGATAATCGTCGATGATATTTAGCGTAAAAAATAAAAGTAATCTAATGTACAGTTATGATCGCATAAATTGTGATTAGATTAGATTAGTTTCAACTGTATTGTCATTGAACAAGTACAAGTACAGTATAACAAAATCCAGTTAGCATCTAACCAGAAGTGCAAATAGAAGAGGGCAGATAATTTACTATTAAGTATGTATGTTACAAGTGGAATGCATAGATGTGCAATTAAGGCAAATGCAGTACAAATGGCAAATACTAAATGTGCAATTAAGGCAAATAGAGGAGGGCAGAAAATGTACAAGTATGAAGTATAATGTATGTTACCAGTGGGATAAATAGTTGAAATAGTGATCATCTTTCAAGAGGAATACACTGGATACCACTGCAATTTTATAAACAGCACGTTGAAGACAAAGGGTAAATTATTTCACAACTTGAACAAGCATATTACCTCAGTGACAGAACACAGCAACAGAAGGAAAAATATAGCGTTAGCATCCATTCTGGCTCCACTGTCCATGGGTCTAGGAGAGATAGACAAACGCCTGCAGCTCTGTGAAAGGTGGACAGCCTTTTAATGAAAGGAATTTCAACCCCAGCCAAGCTGACCTACACTTATGGCTCAGGGCAAAGATGCTACAAAAAAAATTGCTATCAGAAAAAAACAAGGTTTCTTAAAGAAAACTAAAGATGTTAAAGAGGATTCTATATTAATGCTATGTGCCTTAAATTGTATGACTCATAAATACATAATTACGAATGTCACTCATAGTGTATAAATGTGCTGTCATCATTGACCTGGCCAACTACTCTATCACAACGTTGTCAGAAAACAAAATGTCTGAGTGTATTTCAAAAATGCCCTTTAGCTTTAAAGAAGCAAAAAGCCTTATGTGTATATGATGTTCTTGAAACCAGGACGGGCCTCTTTGGCTCATTCTGTATTAATAAAACACACATGGAGGCACAACCCAATGACATCTGTGAAGGGGACGGCACCAACACTACCCATAAAACCAACTAAGTAAGATACATAGCGAGTAGTGGGAATGATAAATCTGTCTATCACATAAATCCTAGAGGAGCTTGGCTACTCAAACTCACGCCCCTGGATATCCATGCATTAGCAATAGTTCTAAAACAGAGCGACGGTCACCAAACATTGCAGCGTCAGGTTTAAACCATTGACTTTAAAACAAAAGCACTTCTCTTTTCTGAAGAAGATCAGAATAACAGCGGCCCCGATAGTGATAACCTTGTGCCCTTCCTGAAGCACCAGGGAGAAACAGAAGGGAGGGACCTAAGGGAGATGTCAGTTTCCTGTCTAAGGTTTCCTAGGTCAGAACATGGCGGGGTTGAGTCAGCCGACACCCCCAAAGGTTCAACAGTTCTAAACAAATAGAATTCATGAGGGGATTGGAAGAGAGAATGTGAGAGATAGATAGAGTGAGAGAGAGACAGAGAGAGAGTAGATTGTGTGTGTGCAAATTTTACTTTCCTGGTGGGTACCAAAAATGACCTTTACCATTTGTCCCCATAAGGAAAAAGGTAATTTTTCTGCCTAGAGGATAGGTTTTGGTTAAAAGTTAAAATTGAGGTTAGGATTAGGGTTAAGTTTAACGTTATGGTTTTTAAGTTGAGGTTTAGAATCAGGGACAGGGAAAATATGATTATTTTTATCCCAATTCTATCATGTCATTCTCCAAACACAGTTTTGTGAAGTCAAATTAGTGCTTAAGGCCTTGCCTCATTTCAGCAACTCCAGCTTGGCTTGGGAGAGTAGTAGATTGAGACAGAACATCTCAATAAGTTTTCTGAGTCTCATCACACAGCCAGCTAAACCAGGACATATTTGCCAGCACCTACAAGCTTGGAAAAGAACACATTGACCAGCCAACAACCATGATTGAGCTTGCTAGCGCCCGACCTACCACTAGGAGTTGCTAGAGTGCGACGAGGCAAGGCATCCCCACCAACTCAACCAATTTCCACCACCACATGCGAGGCTCCTGGCATCGTCGGTATGCCGCAACCATGATTTGAACTCCTAGGTCCCAATGACGCAGCTGTACTGCGAGGCAGGAAAATAGGATTTTACATGGAAAACATTTTTGGGATCCCCCAAGGATATAGTAAAATGTAATGTGTGAGTGGAGGAAGCACTTTAAGTATTTAATTTCCCAGGATCCTCTTTCTTACCTCTAACTCCTGAAGTAGCCCAGTCCCCACCCTTTTAACCCACAAAGCCCATGTCAACCCTCTGACAGTTCTTGTAACTTTTGTCCTTGTTGAACACACCCCTGGAAATGTACCCAAATCTTTCCACTGCCCAGCATCTCTAGTTAACTAACAGGACTTTCTCTACTGTGTATCACATCTGAAGATGATTGTACAAGTAAACTAGCTGTTATAGAGCATGCCCTGCATCTGTAAGCTGCATTGTAATAGAATTAGCACAGATGATCCCTCTTTGGTATATTTTAGGTGACATAAATGGATTGAAGCAAAATCAATCACACAACAACAGTAATAATAAGTTGTATGTCTGATATGGTGCTGCCGTTGTGAGGATGTTTTATTTACTGTCCTGAGACTACCGATGCCACCTTTTAAGAATCAAGTAAGCTGACCCCACAAAACATAAAAACAACCTTTCACTGGGATGCAATGAACAAGATACTGCTAATGTTGAATCTAGAGACAGTAAGTGATGAAGATTACTTAGTGGCAGACAAGCAGTTGAACTTCAATAGCCTGGCCATTTTTGTTAGTCATTATTCGGCTTTTGCAAATTGTTTTGTCCCTTTACCATGTGGAAATGGTTCTTTGTCTGAGAGCTATCTGATCTTCGCCACTGCATTATTTTATGGTCAGCTATTTCTAGCCATGTGGTCCCTCGGCATTCCATAATGCTCAAACATCCTCTTACATAACAATGCAATAACCAGAACAAAAACAAAATATTTGACAGACTTTATAGGCTCTTCAACCAATATGACACACTGGCCGGAATTTACAGTACCAGTCAAAAGTTTGGACTCACAAGGTAAGTTTCCAAACTTCTAACTGGTACTGTATATTAGAAGGCACTCAGTAGATAATACTTTTCAATTACTATTCAATTGGTCCTAATCTCAACAGAGTATATATAGTTACATTGCTTTCATGAGGCTACGATGTAGGAACTTCAACGTAAATCAGCTAAACCCTTTAAACAACCAATTTTAGTAAAACATACTTAATTTTTATCTAAAGAAAAAAACGTGCGCTGGTGTTACAGTTAGATGAATTTGGCTCTTACCTTACTGAGTAATAAATAAGGTCAAATAAAATAAAAATGATTTTCCTCAGGCTGTTGCCAGAATCCTTATAATCCTGCTGTTCGAACGTCGAGGGTTAAGTCCAATGAGCTGTTCTGCAAACGCGAGGAAAGTAGATCGAGCTGTCAGGTCGAAATTGATTCACTACAACCGCATCCTGTGACATCACACTCCTCCCTCCGAGGGTCGCGTCCCCTACTAGATAGATGCCAAAATGCAAATCGAATTGTCCTGGAACTCTACTAATTTCGGCTTTTAATTAAACAGTTTACAGTTGAAATTCACCTCGAAATGATGAAAGTACTATACCTATGCTCTATTATTAAATCAAGTAACTTTTTCTCCACTATGTGGTCCACCACTTCGAAGTGGCCCGGCTATGAAATCTTAAAAAACGCGTAGGTGACTGCAGAATGGCGCTATTACACACCAACACATTTCATACCTTTTTACAACAATTACCAGCACTCTACATCGCGAAATTAGGCAGATGGTATGGGCACTTGTCTAGAAGCTATCTAACCATGGCCTCGTGAACACGTTTTGATCCGGGAGTGCTAATAATGTTTGATCGCGTGATTGGATTGAATCGATACCGAACGCACGGGGACGCGTGCCTGTAGGTCATAATGATGCGCGCCTCGTCTACCATCAAACGGCCTAGCCACAGTTATCGATGGCCAGAATCTCCTCAGGTGGTGCTGCTTGGATATAATAAATCAATCAAATGTATTTTATAAAGCCCTTTTTACATCAGCAGTTGTCACCAAGTGCTTTTACAGATACCCAGCCTGAAACCCCAGCAAGCAACAACTGAGTTGATGCACAGTGGGTAGGAGAAACTAGGGTTGAATCTTTTGAAGAAATCTAGAGAGGAAGCGGACTTAGGGGTGGCAAGTCCTCCTCTGGTTGTGCTGGTGAAGATTGTATGTAGCACATGACCTTTTGGCTCATGGCAATATTTTTGTTTGTTCTGGTGAAAAGCAGGTCAATAAATGCTGCTTAACTAGGTGGACAATGACAGGG
Source organism: Esox masquinongy (assembly GCA_016801175.1). Lineage (NCBI taxonomy): Eukaryota > Metazoa > Chordata > Actinopteri > Esociformes > Esocidae > Esox > Esox masquinongy. The sequence continues at coordinate 11,840 of JACXGI010004401.1, read as the reverse complement.
ACACTCAAGTGCTGTGTGGGCAGTGGATGTAGGAATCAACAGGCAGCAACTTGAATCTGCAACTACTGATACCACAGAGCAAGGAGATTCATGCTTCCTCACTCCCTGTATCCAGGCTTCAGTGAATGTTGTCATGTTTGCTATATTCCACTGAAAATAAACTAATTTTTTCAGACCTTTTTGGGGAGTTTTTATTGGTTGTTGGGTTGAAATTTGAATTAAAACTGTCATTCATGTCTTGCTTTCGGAATCACATTGCCCATAGCAGTGACCTAATAAAAATATATTTGAGCAAGAAACATGATCATTACAAAATTGAACATGTTTTAACTCCCAAACTGATAATGCAGATAGTTTATGTGATTTTACAACAAAAATACTTCACATGTTGATATTGATGTTGTTATTATCGTGCTGGTACGTTGTCTAACTAACTAACCAGTCCCTTAGGTAAAAATGTAGTCAGCCAGCAAGAACCTATGAGAGGGTGTGGGAGTTTGAGTCTCAACAAATTTCACATGTTGATTGCTATAAGAATTCCATATATTGTTGTCATATGCCGTATATTGTTACGCATATCACAGGAGTATGTTGTGGTTTACCCCATTAATGTCACATAAACAATAAAGCATGTCTCGAAACACTGCCTTTCTGTGCCTCCCTGTCTCTTTGTCAGCTCAACTAACATTTGATGAAACACACTGTTTGGCTAACACACTGTTAACACTGTAACATTGCTTCCTTCTAAACAATACTCCCTAGTGTTGTCTTTTCACCCTTGCATTTACAGAGTACATCCAACAGAGGGCAGAATGGGACCTCTGTTAGATACATATGTTGGACCTGGGTCAATCGATTGGCAATGGTAAACGCTGTCCCTCGACTTTAACATAATGTATAAACACTGTAAAAATACAAAAACATGACACATATTACATTCCTGTTATTTAATGGCATAACAATTTTTGTCTGCTTCTTCTGCCCAAAAACCTATTGTTCAGCTTCTCAATAGAAATCTCAGCGAGCCTTATGTGTTTTTACTTACAACAATGTGGAGTTTTGCTGAACAATTATATTTTTTATTGTTGTTAAGCTAATGTACTTCCCAAAAGGGTGTAAATAAAAGTGATAAAGCTACCAAAGAAATGTCTTGCCTGGAAACATTCTCAATTGCATAACCAATACCTTCTCATCTCCTCATCAAAATCTATTGGAGGAGAGAGCTGTAAGGCCCTTCCCTCTTACTTCTAATGGGTTCAAGAAAGAGATGAGGAGAAATGAGAACAGGACCAAACAATTGGAAATATTTCTAGACCGACATTTCTTCAGTTGCTGGTACATTTCAATATATAATTTTTTTGGAAGAACATTCCTTGTGTAGCGGTGGTAATTAAATTGTACAACACCCATCGTTTTTTTTTTGTCCGCACGAACAACTTCAATCAAAGCCGTCTTAGACTGAAGTATGTGACTATTGTCAAAGAAGTGGAAGGATTTGATTGTGAGTCTGTAGGCTAGATCTGCTTTTCTTTGAACAGAGTTGTTATTTCACTATTGTTAAAAAAGCAAAAATGAACAAGTGTCATTACACATAACTCCAAGGGCCATAAAGACGTAGTTATGTGAATCCTGTAATACAAAGGACTCTAATACAAAAGCCACTTTGACGATGATTAGGAGCTCTGATAAAAAAAATTATGAAATTTCTAAGAAACCTAATTAGCTCTGTCATTGAATAAATTGTTAAATTAACACAGAGTAAAGCCTTAAATTAACTTCACATTATACATTTTAATGACAAGGTAACTGCAGTTTTTCAAACCCCTTAAATTTGATCCTTAGTAACTGCACTCAGTAACCAGAAGGCATCTATAAAACCACTTCAACACAAACACTGACAATTAAAAACATCATCATAAGTGTCATTTTTACAGCTGTTTCTGCATGAAAACAGAAAGACCTTTTTGTTATTATGCATATTGTACTTATTTGATACAACTCACCACTCCGCAACATATCTACACATCCAAATCTACACCTGAAGACTTGCTATCTGTACTCACTAAATATGTAAAACATCGATATCAAATACAAAATACAAGAAGTTTTATATTTAAAATATTTACAGAAATAGACAAGACCGTTTATAGAATATTTACTACAGTGCCCACAGAAAGTATCCCATTCAAGATTCCGCTTCACAATTAGTCATGTCAGCGCTTCAGAGTTTCATGTATTGTTAGTATATGTCTCTATCAACTTTGCACACCTAAGTTTGACAATACTTGGCCATTCTTTTTACAAAGGTTTTCAAGCTTTGTCAAGTTATTTGGTCACCGTTATTGAACAGAAGTCGTTAAGTCATGCAGCCCATTTGATTGGATTTAGGTTTGGGCTTTGACTGGGCTACTCAAGGATGTAACCTTTTTAACCCTTAACCACTCCACGGTAGCTGTGGTGACGTGCTTCGGGGCATTGTCATGCGAAAGGTGAACTTCCATCCCAGTTTCAGATCTTTTGCCGAGGGCAGCAGGGTTTCCTGAAGGACAATTCTGCACCCTGCTCAAATAATCATTTTCCTTTGTTTCCTGACAAGTGCCTCAGTACCTGACAATGGCATCCTAACATGATGATTCTTTGGGATGTGTGTCATTTTGAGTTTGCGGCAAACGTATGGCTTTGCATTTGAGCCAAAAGATTCATTTCAGTCCATAACATTTTCTGTCATAGTATTTCTTCAGAAGTGTTTTTGGCATACTTTAAAAGGCATTCAAGTTGGGCATTCTTGAGTAATGGTTTTCTGTTTTCAACCCTATCATACTAGCAAGATTTCTGGAGTTCTTGAGATATTTCCCAGGCACACTTTGAGCCGTCCTGGTCATAAAAGCCTGTAGTCCTGAAATGGTTGCAGCTGACCTTTGGTATCTTCACTGATTAGTCTGCAACTTGCTCGGTAATCCGGTGTGGAGGGATAGGCTGATTAATGCAGAGTTTTGGTGGTGCCACACACCTTCCATCTTACACAGGGGTAGTTAAGGCCTTTGAAATCTTGTACGCATCCCTTGATCTGTCTTTCCTCAGATTTGACCCTTAGTTTTATTTATGTTCAATCTTCTCAGTGCTCAGTGCCTGAAAACCTAGTGGACATTGCTTTGTCATGCAGCAGAACAACGACCCCAAACACTACCAGAACCACCAAGGTGATTTTCAGGATGAGAGAGAAAGCTCTTGACTAGTCAATCACCTGACCTGAATCCAATTAAGAGTGCCATTGTTGAAGACAAGACAGGAAGCAAATTACCCTTGAAATAAGCAGGAACAGAAGAGCCTCACCAGGGAGGATATCCAGCCGCTGGTGATAGTTGCAGGCTTCAGGCAGTCATTGCATGCAAAGCTTATCCAACCAAGTACTAAACATGACTACTTTATTGTACATAATGTCAACATATCCCAATACTTTTGGTACCCTAAATGAAGGGACTGAAAAAAACATGCTGTAATTTCTAAACACCTTCAAATCAAAGCTGATAGCAATTAAACACATAGTCATTTACAGAAATAAAAAATACAACTATCAGCCATAACATTATGACTGTAACGGTCCCAGCCCGATGGAACAATTCCGCTTCGTCTTTTCTGTGTGTCTTTGGCTTGTCATGTCCTTGTTTGGTCTTTCCTGTTCCGTTTCAGTTAATCGGTCTATTCCTTTCACCTGTGTTTAGCCCCCACCTGTTTCTGTTTTCCTTGTTAGTCTGTGTATTTAGTTCAGCCATTTTCTCCCTGTCCTTGTCGGTCATTGTGTGTTGTTGCGTTTCATGTTCCCTACATGCTCGATTCTGTAGTGAACGGCACTCGAGTTTTGTTTTTCCCCTTTGGTTTTTATTAAACACCCTTTCAACTCTGCGCTCGCCTCCGTCTCCCTCCTTAAATCGTGACAATGACCACCTGCCTGACCTTGTGTAGGTCCCCCTTTTGCCGCTAAAACAGCCCTTGACCCGTCGAGGCATGGACTCCACTAGACCTCTGAAGTTATGCTTTGGTATCTGCCACCAAGACGTTAGCTGCAGATCCTTTAAGTCCTGTAAGTTGCGAGGTGGGGCCTCCATGGATCAGCCTGTTTGTCCAGCACATCCCACAGATGCACGATTGGATTGAGACCTGGGGAATTTGGAGGCCGAGTCAACACCTTGAACTGGTTGTTGTTTTCCTGAAACCAATCCTGAACCATTTTTGCTTTATGGCAGTGTGCATTGTTCTGCTGAAAGAGGTCAATGCCATCAAGAAACACTGTTGCAATGAAAGGGTGCACATGGTCTGCAACAATGCTTTGGTAGGTGGTACGTGTCAACGTAACATCCACATGAATAGCAGGACCCAAGGTTTCCCAGCAGAACATTGCCCAAAGCATCACACTGCCTCCACTGGCTTGCCTTCCCAATTAGTACATCCTGGTGCCATGTGTTCTCCAGGTAAGCGACCCACACGTACCCAGCCATCCACGTGATGTAAAATAAAACGTGATTCATTAGACCAGGCCACCTTCTTCCATTGCTCCATGGTCCAGTTCTGATACTCACGTGCCCATTGTAGGCGCTTTTGGCAGTGGACAGGGGTCAGCATGGGCACCCTGACTGGTCTGCGGCTATGCCGCCCCATACACAACAAACTGCGATGCACTATGTGTTCTGACACCATTCCATCAGTACCAGCATTAACTTTTTCAGCAATTTGAGCTACAGTAGCTCGTCTGTTGGATCGGACCATAGCCTTGGCCACCCATGACCCTGTTGGCGGTTCACCGCTTTTCCTTCCTTGGACCACTTTTGATAGGTACTGACAACTGTAGACCGGGAACATCCCACAAGGGCTGCAGTTTTGGAGATGCTCTGACCCAGTCGTCAAGGCATCACAATTTGGCCCTTGTCAAAGTCGCTCAGATCCTTATGCTGGTCCATTTTTCCTGCTTCTAACACATCAACTTTGAGGACAGAATGTTCACTAGCTACCTAATATATCCCACCCACTGACAGGTGCCATGATAACGAGATTATCAGTGTTATTCACTTCACCTGTCAGTGGTCATAACGTTATGGCTGATCGGTGTATATATTTTTGTCATTATCCAAATGCTTTTGGAATTTACTGTACAGTATAGAATGTTGTAATGTTAGTTGGGTTGATTCCACCAATCACAGCAGAGACACAAGGGTATTCTTCCAGATTTCACCACCTTTTTTGCTGCTATACACTTGCAATGACCACCATCCCACCCATCATGCCATCACTGACTTGAATGGAGACCCCCATTTTAGTTGTTATTTTTACATGAGTCATACAGACGATATATATACGTTCTGGAGACCAATGAAAACCCATTTGTATGCAGCCTGGGGCCACTATCAATCAAAACCAGAAACCAGAAATGTCAAGCGTGAGGGTTGACTCGAAAACAACACTCTTGTTTTTTGTGTTTTAATATGAAATTAAACTTTTATTGACTCCCAGATTGGCAAACCTTACTCCTGAAATTTTAACTTCACCTCGCTTCCCCCCAGAATGTCACAGACTTAGCTCATCTCCTCTGAGCTCATTCTGGCAACCATGAAGTGTCTTTATGACAAGCGGTACACAACATCTGGGAACAAGTTAAACATAAGCTGGCTGAGACATCCGTCTGCTAGGGACAGAACCCACTGAGTGCTCCACATCATTCCCTGACTCAACGCTGAAGTAATCTGAGGTACCTGTCACCGTAGACCGCTATTACAAGTCCACCGATATGTGCCCCCCTCCCCCGATATGTAAGAGACAGACTGAGCCACGGAAAAAGCAAAACAAACTTTCTCCAAATAATAAAAGCAGAAAAGCCTTCAAATCTATGACTAATACGACCTGTACTTTCACGGATTGAGTCGGGTTTGGAGAAACTGCGGGATACACTGTGCGCCGCCTATTGAAGGACACTTAGCATAAAACAACTACAGGTTTGGAGCGAAAGCCCATCATATAAAGATATTAGAAGTGTCTTCCTATTAGACTCCTTCATATCTACCCACCACGCATAATGAAAAGATGTGAACATGTGTGTGAACATGTGTGTTTGGGTTTGTTTATTTGTGTGCTTGTGTATGTGTTGTTTGTCTAAGAGAGATACTCCAATCAATTGAGTCAGTGACGAGAAGCATCAGTCATGATGGAATATCAGCGTACGTCAGGAATGACATGACAGATGACACGTACCCACAATCCATCAAACCACAGCAGAATCATGAGCCTCTGGCATCTTCCAGTGGGAGGGTTATTTTGCATATAAATAAGGAATGCTTTATTCATAGAAACCCCATCTCACCGATGATCCAATTTAGTAAACAGCGTAATCCAAACCGAAAATTTATTGAGCCCAGGCTATTGATGTGACTCAAGGATCAGGTTGCCCGCTGGATTAGAGCCTAAGGATTTATGAGCAAAGAGCTAACACTAATCATTATACCTAATGGATCAAAAATAACAGCTGCTTCTGGTTTAAGAGAGATGTAAATGCAACCGCACAGTTCTTGAACTAACAGTCTTCAGCATATGGCCACAGACGACAACGATGAAATGGACACCATATTGTTCACAGGCAGAAAACAGAGACGGTCGTAGTCATATACAGTCAGGGATACAGTACATGGAAGTCCAGAAAAAGCTCTGGAGGAACATAGAATGTGAGGACGCTTGGCAGAATACACAACATGAACTGGCATAGGACAAACAGAGGGAACAGGTTAAATACACAAAGGATAATCAGGGGAACGAGGAACACCTGGTGGGAGAAAAGCACAACACAAGAACATGTGAAAGCTTGCACGGAAAGGCACAGGGCGTGACAATATTACAAACTTACTGTACCATGGAAACGACTCAAGTCCTATTCAAGGCGTTCAAGGACCAATAGAGGTAAAAGCCCTGTGCTTTGTGCATACGTCAAGCCAATACAGTAAATAAATCGGACCCAAAATATCCAGTTATTCAACCAGATTTGTATCCATTTTCCTTTGTGTAGGGGACTGTGTAAGTAACGGTTGTCCCCCTGGATTGCGGAGGGTTGCCTAACCAGGTTGCCTATCCGCTATCTCCAATGGTGTGTGGTAGCTCTGTTCAAAAGGCAGACTGTGGTCGATATTTGTGCTGCTGCGAGCTGGGCACCTGCTCGCACTCTGTGAGGTTCTAATGTGTTAACCTATCTTACAATGTGCCACTGACTGAAGGGAAACTTTTGATTGTGTCTATAACCCTGGTTCCTTGAAGAAGGGAATGAGGTATGACATCCTGTAGACGCAATGAAGAACTGACCTGAATCAAGGTGAAAGGGCCCGGCAGCAATTAGATCACCTTGAAGGCGGGGCTTCCAGTCAAGCGCTGCCCTTATTGGACTTGGAAGGCATGGTTGTGTCATCAATCAAATTTATTTATAAAGCCCACAAAGTCACAAAGTGCTTTTACAAAACACCCAGCCTCAAGGCCCTAGGAGAAAGCAACAACAGCGTTGAAGCACAGTGGCTAGGAAAAACTCCCTAAGAGGGGCCGAAATTTAGGAAAAACCTAGAGAGGAACCAGGCTCGGAGGGGTGACCAGTCCTCTCCTGGCTTTGCCGGGGGAACATTTTAAGATTACAAGTTATAATAATAAATAAATGCATGTGGGCTGTGTCCAGAGTCTATAAAACCTAATCCAGGTCAGATGCATGACCAGATGGACAAGGACAGGGACAACCCGGGGGGGGGGTATCGTCTTGATCTGCAGTACAACCAGGAGGACTTTGGACAGGGACAGCAACGAGTCTTTCAAGCCTGGTTCTCCAGAGGTGTGGGCCAAGACCTCATGTCCTCCTAAGTTTAAAAGGAGGAGACAAGGGAATATCAAGGAAAAAGGAAAAAGAGGGCATTCATTAGATTTACAAGGATTTACGGTTAAGGAGAACTGACTCTATTTCCCTGGCACAAAAATATAGCAGCGTAAAACCTTGGGGTTCAGACAGGGGGGTCCAGTGACACTGTGGTCCTATCTGGGCGAGGCCCTGGACAGGGCTCAACAGGCAGGAAGTCAATCCACCCACATGAGTGTACCCATAATGTTGTGTAATTAATTTTCTCCTTCAGGGAACTGGAGTTATATCTGTGCTTTAACTTTAAAACACATCAACACTGGTCTTCATGTTGCAAGGATTTATTTGCCCAATAGTTCAACTTTGTCATTTGCATAATTGATGCAGAGGTTTCTTATGAAGGTGCTTTATTGTGCTCTGGGGGAGGGGTTAATATAGCTGAGATAATGGGGCTGTTGTTCTTCCGGCACAAATGAATGTGTAATTCTGTAGCACTCAAAACATTTTACCAACCCCCAAAATGTAAATTTGTTTACAATTTCCTTTTGACAGTAAAGAAATGCTCTGACGTCTCTTATTTCATCAGTTTGACTCAGATATGGAGTTGAAGGACCAAGGTTGCAGGCAATTCAAATGCACTGATTGCAAGTTAATGCAAAGTGGTTTGAAGGGAAAAAAGATTGATGTTGAAAGGTTACAAATGAGTATGTAATCTACCTTTTCAGAAGAAAAATTATGAAAACTCTTTTTAATATGGAAATGGTCAAACACACCAAATTAATAGAGGTGCCTCTGGATATTTTTCCACCATTCCAAATTACTGTCATTTTTCAAAACCAGTAAAAGTTGCCTACATCCATCAGTATGGTTTTAGGGGCCTCCACCAGGTCTGGAGTTGTGGGCATGTATTTGGGGTGAATGCCCGCTCAACAGAACCTCTATGCTCACTCCCAAAAAAACATGGATGAATGGAAATTAGCAGGATTTATTTTAATATGTATATATAAAAAAATGTAGACCTATCAAATTTAAAAACTTGCATTTCAAATCTGCTCAGATTTGAATTGGATTGGTAAAAAGGTGAGTCTGAACAGAGCCGAAACACACAATGGCCTTACTAAATTACTTGATTATACTTAGAATAAGAAATATGATTTAATTTTACTATGGAATAACAACATTTCTACCACAATGGTTTCATAGAGACATATACATTTTCAGTGCAACCCAATACTGTATTTCAATAATTACTGTCGGAAATGTACAACCCCGTTTCCAAAAAAAGAAAATGGGGTTGTACATTTCCGCTGCATAAAATACAAATAAAAACAGGATGCAATGATGTGCAAATCATTTATCCATATATTTAATTGAAAATAGAACAAAGACAACATATCAAATGTTGAAACTGAGAAATGTAATTGTTTTTGGAAAAATACATGCCCATTTTGAATTTGATGCCAGCAACATGTTTCAAAAAAGTTGGAACAGGGGCATGTTTCCACAGTGTTGTGTCACCTCTTCTTTTAACAATACTCTGTAAGTGATTGGGAACTGAGGAGACCAATTGCTGTAGTTTTGAAAGTGGAATGTTTTCCCATTCTTGCTTGATATAGGATTTCAGCTGCTAAACAGTTGGTCTCCTCTACTGTATTTGTCATTTCATAATGCACCAAATGTTTTCAATAGGGGGCAGGTCTGGACTGCAGGCAGGCCAATTTAGCACCCGAATTATTTTACTGAACTGATTAGTTCAGGCTCTGTCATAGAACGTGTTCAATCTTATAAATACCTTGGTATCCGGGTAGATGAACATCTCTACTTCAAAGCACATATTACAGATTTGGTGAGGAAACTGAGATTTAAAATCGGTTTCTTTTATAGAAACAAAGCATGTCTGTCCTTTCAGCATAGACTTGAAGTTGTTGAAGCTACTTTTATGTCTGTGCTTGATTATGGTGATCTCTTGTATATGCATGTATCGGCTTCAGTGTTGAGGCCCTTGGATGCGGTCAGCTCTTTGTTTCATAATGGGCACCAAGTTTCATACGCATCACTGTATTCTGTACTCTTTGGTTGGATGGGACTCCTTAATTTCCAGGGCCAGACACTGGCTGATATTTGTCTATAAAGCTGTAATGCACAACCTACCAAATTATCTCTCTTCTAAAATAAACTGGATTATTGGTGGTTATAAAACTCGCTCCAAGGGTTGGTTAGCTTCGGAGGTTCCCCAGGTGCATACAGAGTTGGGGAAAACTGCTTTTGTGTATCGTGCCCCTCGTTCGTGGAATGAGTTCCAAAAAAACCTTAAACTTGATGTCTTGGTTTCTATTGGAAAATTTAGAGCTATTTTAAATGAACGTATTGTTGTTGAATCTGTTTTGTGTTACTGTGTTTCTGTCATTATGATTTTTGTGCACAGGGCTCAGCTGTAAAAGAGTCCTTGGTCTCAGTCTGACGCTCTGTATAAATAAAGGAAATAAAAAATAAAGAAAAGTTTACCCATGAAGGTAATGGTAATTAAAGCCTTGTCTTACACTTATTTTGTGCTGGCAGATGGCCAAGCGGTTTCAGAATCCGATCAGGAACTGAAAGGAAGGTTGCTGAATCCAATCTCAGAGCAGGCAAGGTGAAAAAGCAGGAAGTTAGTGCTATAAATAAAGGAATTTTCCGGTGCAAAACCATGTCACAAGTACATCTCGGTGAGAGTGGGAATTCCCACGTGTGACTGTGCTGGCAGTGTTTTAATGTGGTTGTGTGAATTAAATGAGCATCAGTGCTATAGTTTAAAATCAAAGCAAGAACTTGTACTGTAAGGCCAGACAAATAAGACAGTGATTTGAGTGCGTGTAGATTTCCACATTGCTGGGGGTTAGAGGGTTAAAACATATTCTACTGCTTACATATTTTTTGTCGATTTGGCACTACTCACACGAGTATGTGGCAATATTTCACCACTCTTATTGTGAAAAATACAACAGATCATCCAAAATGCCTTTTTTTTCAAAACTATAAGCACATTGTGCATTCACTGTGTGCCAGGCACGTGCACAGAGACCCCTGGGGGGGGGGGCCTGAGCCCTGCCCCCCTCCCCTCAGACTCATCATGTGCCCTTTTTGCCCATCAGTGCCCGCATTGCATCTGCGTGCCATGCGTCATTCACTCAGACGGGCGTGCGCCATTCGCCAGCGCGACATGCATCGCAGAAGCTGGCGGCTCGTTCCACGGCTTCAATTTATCTGGGGAGGCTCTTTTTTGTAATTGCATCTGTTGATTATAGTTCCAAAGCCACAGAAAAACTGTAAAACAATCCATTTAATACAGCACAAATAGCAGTTGTGGTGATTAAATGAATCAAGTGTACCTTGACATCCTTGGCAACTTCTATTGCCCTTATTACTGCTGGAACTGGCAAGACCGCTCCAGCTGATCTGCGTCCGGGCTACCTTGATGACAGACACGGTAATGAATCCTCCAATTAGTCTGTCATTACTCTGTGCCACGAGGGAAGGGGCAGAGGGGTTGAATAGACAGATAATACGATTTGACATTATTAGACAGCACTTAGTGAAACCCCATATCAAAACAGAGAGGAATAGGAAATGACTCCTGGAAAGTGCATCTCGAACCCTTTCATCTGAGTGGAGGGAGAGGGCTGAGAGAGAGTATTGATAGCTGGTTACACACTGCCTCTGAAAAGAAAGCTTGGTTCATGAATATTTGGTCAAAACAGAGCCATTATTTTTTATGAAGGATAGTGTGTCCAAAAACCCCCCCCCTTTTTTCCCTTCTGTCTTAATTCTTAACCTTTCTTTCTTTTTTCTTTTTTTTCACTTTTTCTGTTTTGAACATCGTTCTTTGTATTCTTTCTTAGGAAGAGAGTTTTTCAGCATTGGATATTGTTTAAATATACTCCAGGCAGACTCTACACAATGTGCTGCTTGTAGCTTGGGGGGGGGGGGGGGGGGG
>JACXGI010004400.1:11666-54253 GCA_016801175.1 Esox masquinongy | reverse complement strand
ACAAGGAATGCGACAGCTGAAACCCATGTCTTGCATACGTCTGTGCGTGGTGGTTCTTGAAGCACTGACTCCAGCTGCAGTCCACTCTTTGTGAATCTCCCCCACATTTTTGAATGGGTTTTGTTTCACAATCCTCTCCAGGGTGCGGTTATCCCTATTGCGTGTACACTTTTTTCTACCACATCTTTTCCTTCCCTTCGCCTCTCTATTAATGTGCTTGGACACAGAGCTCTGTGAACAGCCAGCCTCTTTGGCAATGACCTTTTGTGTCTTGCCCTCCTCGTGCAAGGTGTCAATGGTCGTCTTTTGGACAGCTGTCAAGTCAGCAGTCTTCCCCATGATTGTGTAGCCTACAGAACTAGACTGAGAGACCATTTAAAGGCCTTTGCAGGTGTTTTGAGTTCATTAGCTGATTAGAGTGTGGCACCAGGTGTCTTCAATATTAAACCTTTTCACAATATTCAAATTTTCTGAGATACTGAATTTGGGGTTATCATTAGTTGTCAGTTATAATCATCAAAATTAATCAGAATAAACACTTGAAATATATCAGTCTGTGTGGAATGAATGTATACATTATACAAGTTTCACTTTTTGAATGGAATTACTGAAATAAATCAACTTTTTGATGATATTCTAATTATATGACCAGCACCTGTAATGGTATTTTGTGTGCTGGGTAGCACACTGCATGAAAAGGCCTGTTTTGGAGTGTGTCCATACAAGTAAAGATCTTTGTAATGCTGACAGGTGAAAGGCCAGTACAGAGAAGTTGCGATATAAAACGGTTTTAATCAGTTGTAAGAAGTCAGCTCTTGACATTTCTGGAAAGTCCTCAAACTTTGCACACGCAAATTAGTTCTTAACACTTGTCTTTTGTCCTCATTCTAATTTCAACATTTTACACTCAGCAGGCAACCTAAAGTTAAAAAGCAGTATACTTAAAGTGTTGTACCTTTGGACAAAAAGTAGTATAGAAATAGTTCATTGAGTGAAAATGGACCCAGTTATTTTAAAATGTTGTATACTTGTATATAATATAATTTAAATCAAATAATTGTATCCATTTTAACACACTGAAATATATTTAGTACATTATATGGTTTTCAAATCATTTTTAAGGTGCAACAAAAGTTGTTCCAAAACAATATTTTTATTGTTTACAAGTGTGTGGCTGTTTACCATGAAAACAAAGGAAAAATAAAATAACAAAGGAGTCATTGAATAAAAGCTTTTATAAAAAAGGCTGGTTGAGGATTCAGATTCACAAGAAGTATGATGTTATATTGCAAAGTTCAAGAAACAATGTCAGCTGAACAATGGCAAGATCCTTGTTTAGATATAATAATGTAAACAAAAGAACTCCTGCACTCAGTCTGCGTAACATTCAATAAGAATTTAATAACAACATTTCGGTACCAAGATTTCAACAGTTTACACTCAGCAGGCAACCCAGCCAAAGTTCGTACCGAAACGTTGTTATTAAATTCTTATTGCAAATTACGCAGACTGTGTGCGGGAGTTCTTTTGTTTACTTGAATCAACCTTTGGTCTGCTCCTACACACCGGTCGATCTACAGGTGTGCAAAAGTTTGGTTTCTCAGGATATAATAATGTGAAAACCCTATGCAGATCCTCTCTATCCTCATTTGATATGACAAACAGCTTTTTACGGGGAAGGCAAATAATATCAGAAGTCATTGCAAATGAAACACTGGTGAGTTGGTTATTCTCACTCTTTTCAGTCTATTGATTTCCTCTGTGCTTTTGTCTAAGCTTGTGTCCACAAATTTCTCTGCACTTTGTGCACACTGCTGCATTGGCCAGTTTCTCTGTTGGCGATCATCTGCCTTGTGCTTTGACATTATAGCGATTTGACTTGATTGGACTGAAGTCCGTTAGAGCAAATTACGCTTAAGGTGTTAAATAAATAAAAGAGCGGAGATGACACACGGTTATGGCTCAAAGCGACGATCTCGGTACAGAGTACATGTTTCGATGGCCAATCAAATTAATGGAAGTAGGAGGGCGTAGTGATGGAAAACTAAATAACCCAATCTGGCGAAGAAAACCAGGAGTGAGGGCGTGACGATTTTCAATGACCAGTGAAATTAAGAGGATTGGAGTTCAGTACAACCCCGCTTCTTTTTAAACTCACGAGAACGTTTTACTTCACAATTTTGTTTACTGGTGGTTGTAATCTGTAAGAAGTCAGAGAACGCATTCCAGCAATTTCTATTCAACTCGCCAAGCCATGGAAATGGCTACTGAAAACGCGACAACAGTTCAAGGCAGTTCAAGTAATTTTGTTACTACAAATCAAGGTAAGAGTCGGCTATGAGCTTACTGTCTGTACATTAGCTAGCAGTACGTGCGGTAACGAGTTGTTTTGTGTTTCAGCTATCTAGCTTGCTGGGTACCGTTGTTACATACAGAAAGGAATATTAAGCGCATTGTAACTACATAACTAACCCTAGTAAAAAATGATACAGAAATATTTATACAAATACATACCTAGCAAATTAACCATACTATTGACTGTATTTCAAACAGCTTGCTCCACGGAAGCCCCGGGGCCTGGTCTTCTCGAGCAAGACGAAATATATTATATGTAAATTGAACGTTTAATTACAGTACCTATGTTAGTTTTGTGCGGTTTGTAATTTTATTAGAATTTTTATAATTTTTTATAATTTATATTTGCGTGGATTTACCCCGCCATTTTCATAGCGTGCGGTCTGGGACCTACACAATACTGCTGGCGAGGATGAAAGGTATAGGCCGCATGAAAGGTAAATGTGAATTTATATTACTTAAAAAAAATAGTCAAAAGAAATAAACCAATAAGTGTGTGGTGGCTGCGTGAAATGGAACATTCATCATGCAGATGTATTAAACAAGGTTAGTCTTAGGTTGTCTGGATTGCGGGCTTTGGGGAGGAGTAATTTGGCGGGAATAACACTACAATAAACACATTCCCTAGTTATATACATTGGTTAATACCTTGTTATTGAGTTTCACTTGTTAATTACCATTTATCAATAGACATATTTATTTGTTCAGCATAGAAGGGGCATGGCAAAAAGATTTTCCCATTTATTGCTTTACTGCATTGGTTGAATATGTACATCATCTATGATAGATGGCTCCAATACTGTACTGAAAAAGGAATGTTTTGTCTTTCATATCTCAGGTAGAACAGTCGACACAACACTGGTGTGCTGGGATTAGTGGTAAATCAATTTAGTCTAAAATGTATTGATGAAGAATGGAGCGGGACTGACTTTGAAGGTAAAAAATCAGAAAAAGCAGCAAAGCGGGACATCAAACAGCGGACACGGTGCCGCAAGCGACAGGTTAGTTTATAAATGTGTAAAAAGAAAAAACATGTTTTGAGAATGTTTGTTCTATATTTGATTGTAAGTGATGACTAATTTATCTTACAAAATAAATAAAATAAGGCCACATCTAAAATGGGTATATATCCCTTTTTATATGACTGTAAAACAGTGACAAATGTTTTTTATTTATAAAAAAATTTGCACACTTGTAAAAAAGATTTGCAAACTTGGAATTACTTTTGTAGTTGTATAAAAAATGTGCATAGTATAACTAACTTGATATTTGGAATCTTGCTACTCATTAATAACACTTGCCAACGTAAAATATGGCCACTCAAAGTTTTGTTGCTAACATTTCGCTAGAACGGTGACAAAATGATTTGTATTTGTAAATCACAGTCTGCAGTAGTAGGTTTCACAGCGTTTACATGCGGATATACCCATGAGGACTCTGATCAGCAGGGCATAGCCTGTTCTGACCAATGAACTGAGTGCATGGTGAGTCTGTCACGTTTTCATGTTTTAACCAACTTGAGTAGATTCTGGAACACAAGTGTTTTAACTCATAGTGATGTATTGCAGAGGAGGAAAAACAGGTTCCAGCATGGTCAGCTTCTCCTACCCGCTCATACCTCAGTTGTTGATACTATACCAAACCTTTTATCCAGTTAGTTCAACGCGACAATGCATTTGAAAAGTATGAAAAACTGTTTTGATTGAAAAACATATAAACGTTATAGGAATAATAACATGCTAAATTACTACGATGGAAAAATAGTAATTAGCTAGGAATTGACATTTTGCATATGATTTTTCATGCTGAAACTGTACCCTGTTCTTGGGAGCAGAAATTCCTATAAAGTAGAAAAACAGTGATGACAGCCCTAGCAGATAAAACAAATGTGTAGAACAAATGCAAGCACTTTAAGTGATAAAAATAACTACATGTTATGATATGAACCATATTCAACTGGTATGTATACGCCCAAACTAGTCTAATACAAAATATGAATTGTGCAAAGTGAATTTGTATTATTCTCGTGGTAAATACATATCCATGTCAAAGGCAAAACGTTAAGTAGCCATGTAAATTCCTTGTAAGTTGCTAGATTTACATTTTAGTAATTTAGCTAGTAAACTTCCGTAAAACTTTGTGCATTGATCTAGCTGGGTGGAAAAATAATCTAAAAGGTTTGTTATCCCATCAAAAACTGAGGTACGAGAAGCCGACCGTGCTTAGTCATGTTTTTCTTCCTCTGCATCACTATGAGTTGAAACTGGTTGAAACTCTGGCACTGTGTGTTCCAGAATCTACTCGGATTGTTTAAAAGGTGAAAATGTTACGTTCACGATGTATTCAGTTCATTGGAAGAAAAAGGTATGGCCTGCCAATCAGAGTCCTCAAGGGTATATCCGCTTGCAAACTCTGTGAAATGTACTACAACATACGTAATATGTATTTGAATTTATTCTAACGCCTTTAGCTTCCTTAAATGTAAAGAGCATGACTTGCTGTAATGTTTGGACAGCTCTAGATTTTTACAGTTTGACATTGTACCGTTTTGACATTGTCAATTTATTGTCTACTGTACTTTCACAGGCTTTGGCTAGTTGGCTGAAAGAACTCTTGGCCGAAGAGAAGTTGCAGCTTGCCAGGGCAACTGAGGACATGATGTCTGATATGGAGGCTGACCCCGGTGGATTTTTGGTTTCCTCCTAGCTGGCCGCTCTGCTGAGTTTGAGTACCCGATCAAATCAGCTGACGAATGAAGGAGAGCCAACCGCCAAAATACCCACCACAGCCCTAGAAGAAGAGGCGCCGCCAAAACAACCACCACACCCCTACCCTGGACACCTGATTGCTCAGAACATTTAAAGAGAAGAGAAGCTGTGGTTTACCGGGCAACTGAGGACATGATGTCTGGTGTGGATACTGGATTTTTGGTTTCCTGATCAAATTAGCTGACCAGCAAATGTCACTTGAACTGGACTGATTTACACACACACTCAAGTCTCAATTGCTGCTACCAGACACTCTATATAGTTTTTAGTATATTTATTAGGGTGCAGTTATTTTGTTGTCTATTACTTAAAATGTTTAGCCTTTCTATTGGTGCATTGCTGTGAGGTTAGTATTGCGTAAAGGTTTTATTCCCATTGACATTTTATTTTCTATTGTTACTCCTCAAAATCTGTACATTATTCCAAACTTTTGGCCGCCTGTGTCCTTTTGAGAACTTTCTATTCTTGTCTTGCTGTGTGGGAACATGCAAGCAAGCATTTCCACTTTAAACGTAACTATTTGCACTATCTTTAATTACATTGCTGTTTTTAGTAATGTGTCCCAATATTTATTTTATTTGAATTAATATATGTAACATTTTCTTGTAACCCTGTTAAATTGTTTGTATACTTTAAAGAACGTTCTGTTGCTGCATCACTGTGAGGGTACATACAAGCATTTTCTTGTCAAACTTGTTTACACTACTTTGATAATTGTACATCTGTTTATTTGTACACATTCATTGTGAAATACTGTATTTTTTGCACTTAGAAAATAAAAGCATTTTACTGGTATACGCTGTGGCTGAATAAACATGGGGGGTGGGGTAGGATAAAGAATGGGGGGATAAGGAAGGGGGGTTGAAAAGGGGGTGTCATGGGGTAAAAGTCACGAAATATCCTGGTCTTTACTGGTGGACACTCGTTAAAAGTCAAGGTCTGGAATCATTGCCAGTCACAATCTGTTCTCTATTGATATGTTAATACCTCATAGCAGAGGGTGGGGTTGTAACAATGGTGAGGTTTGTGTGTCGCAATATGTCCTAATGCCCGGTGGTGGGGTTTCCTTAAAAGTAGGGAAGAGTAGAAGAATGTCCCATGCTGGAGCTGTTGCCAGTCAGGATTCTAACTGTTCTTGACTGTTGATAGTTCCTTTGCGGTTCCTCTTCGTGAAAAGTCGCGACTGGCCTGGAATTGGCAACATTCGTATGAGGTGTCAAGATAACTAGGACTATGAAACAGGGGTATTTAGCGCAGTGGCAGTACTCTTAAAGTGCCCACATGTGGCACCCTAACATCATCATCATCTTCCCTTAGTAGCTGATGTTTGTCTGTGACATTCACATGCTTCAAAATATACAGTTGTGCTCAAAAGTTTGCATACCCTTGGAGAATTGGTAATACCATGTACCATTTGTAAAGAAAACATGAGTGAGCATGCAAGACACGTCTTTTATTTCTTATGGGACTCAAATTCAACTGTAGGTCATAACAGAATGGCATTATCATAAAACAAAAAATTAACTGACCCCTGTTCAAAAGTCTGCATACCCTTAGTTCTTAATACTTTGTATTGCCCCCTTTAGCATCAATGACAGCGTGCAGTCTTTTGTAATAGTTGTCTATGAGGCCCCGAATTATTGCTTGTGGTATAGCTGCCCATTTGTCTTGGTAAAATGCCTCCAGGTTATGCAAAGTCTTTGGTCGTCTTGCATGAACCGCACGTTTGAGATCTCCCCAGAGTGGCTCGGTGATATTAAGGTCAGGAGACTGATGGCCACTCCAAAACATTCACCTTTTTCTGCTGTAACCACTGGAGGGTCAACTTAGCCTGGTGCTTAGGGTCATTGTTGTGCTGGAAAGTCCAAGAGCGTCTCATGCGCAGCTTTTGTGCAGAAGAATGCAAATTGTCTGCTAGTATTTTCAGATAACATGCTGCATTCATCTTGCCATCAATTTTCACAAGATTCCCCATGCCTTTAGAGCTCACACATCCCCAAAACATCAGTGAGCCACCACGCTTCACAGTGGGTATGGTATTCTGTTCACTATAGGCCTTGTTGACCCCTCTCCAAACATAGCGCTTATGGTTGTGACCATAAAGCTCTATTTTGGTCTCGTCACTCCAAATTACAGTGTGCCAGAAGTTGTGAGGCGGGTCAAGGTGTTGTCGGGCATATTGTAAATGGGCTTTTTTGTGGCATTGGCGCAGTAAAGGCTTCTTTTTGGCAACTCGACCATGCAGCTCATTTTTGTTCAAGTGTCATCATATTGTGCTCCCTGAAACAACCACAACGTCTTTTGCCAGAGCAGCCTGTATTTCTCCTGAGGTTACCTGTGGATTTTTCTTTGTATCCCGAACAATTCTTCTGGCAGTTTTGGCTGAAATCTTTCTTGGTCTACCTGACCTTGACTTGGTATCAAGAGATCCCTGAATTTTCCACTTCTTAATAAGTAATTGAATAGTACTATCTGACATTTGCAAGGCTTTGGATCTCTTTTTATATCCTTTTCCATCTTTATAAAGTTTCATTACCTTGTTACACAGGTCTTTTGACAGTTCTTTTCTCCTCCCCATGGCTCAGTATCTAGCCTGCTCAGTGCATCCACGTGAGAGCTAACAAACTCATTGACTATTTATACACAGAAACTAATTGCAATTTAAAAAGCCACAGGTGTGGGAAATTCACCTTTAATTGCCATTTTCACCTGGGTGTGTCACCTTGTGTGTCTGTAACAAGGCCAAACATTTAAGGGTATGTAAACTTTTGATCTGGGCCAATTTGGTGATTTCTGTTATCATTATGATTTAAAACGGAGTCAAAACAACTATGTGATAATAAATGGCTTCTTATGATCATTATCCTTAAATAAAAGGCATCAGTCATATTTTCATTATCAATGCCAAAATGCCAGGTGTGCAAACTTATGAGCACAACTGTATATTTTTTTTATCCCTCAGATAGAAAGACAGTTAAACTTAGATCCTTATTATTTATTTTCTGACCATGTTTTGCCATGTACAAAAGCTTTATTCAATGCATTTATAAACAGCAAGATTTCTATGTCATTTCCAATCATTTCTCAATATTTTTAAAACCCAAAATAAAAGAACTAAATGATCCATCTTATGATCATATTTAAACAACGCCAAGTGCTAGCTCAGTATAAACTGCCAACTAAGGAAACATTTTGATCCTGTATTGAAAAGAATGCCAATTTTTGGAAGGTTTGTGTGAGTATACTGGCAGCTGCATTCTGAATCATCTGTTGTTGAGACATGAGCCTTGCTGGGATTCCTGTTAGCCATACATTACAGTAGTCAAGTTAAGCTGGTTCCAGAGCATGCACAAGCTTTTCGGCAATCTGATTTGGACCAGAATGACCCGATTTCTGCTATGGTATTCAGGTGAAAAAATGTACACTTAGTTAATTAGTCAGGAACTTCCCTGACCTGGTTGTTGAGATCTAATTGGGTACCAATTAAAAGGGAAGACCCAAAACCAAAAGACACTAGGCCCTCCGTGGAACGAGTCTGACGCCCCTGAATTACAGCAAGGTTTCTGGCAGTAGGGTAAGCTCTGATGATCTCATAACCCAGGGAAAAGGACAACGTGCTCATCTTGTTCCATGCACTCGTAGAGCCAATAATCACAAACTCTGATTTGCTGCAATTAAGTCCAAGGAAGTTCAACTGCAACTATTTCTTCATTTAATTTAGACTTTCTGTCAATTTGGTTGTCACAGTTTCAGAGTCGGTTTTATCCTGACATACATATATTGTATCGTGTCATGAATATAGGATGAGTCCTGTTGGCTTTCTAGCATGTGTAGTATTGTGCATGAGGGACGGTTTTAACCATTACACTGACTCCAATTAAACAGGAGAAAGTAAAAAAAAAACAAGGAAAAATTCATTAAATAGAAACCTCTGAAACCCGTCCCGAATCCTATGTGCTTTAATGTCTGAAGCCACTTCGCCATATTCTTTCCAACAAAGGGCTTGATCCAAAGATAACCCGATTGATGAAAACAATATGTTCCTGTAGCCTACATTGCAATGGGCCCGGGGCCTCTTCACCTCACTCCTTCACTCAATGTTTCTAATCATGCCTCTCCTTCCCTTTTTTGTTTTTGTTTTTCCTTCTCCACACAAGTGTCAAAACGGTATTCACTTTTCTTTTGATATGAAGTCAGCTTATATAAAATGCTGAATTTTTGGGGTCCTCAGAGCATTAAAGATGTATCTGATGAAAATTACATAAAGGTGGGTGGCTGGTTTCTATATGTCCAAATCAAGCACAGATAGTGACAAGCAGTAGGAGAACATCAAACACTCCACCGAGACGGATTGGGGAGGTAGAGGAGGGAGAGTGTGCAGCAACATTTGGATACGATCTGCGTTAACAGCGAAACAAGGATCACGAAAACAAAACAAAAAAAAAACATTATTATTTCAATCTGACAGAGGCAAATCCAGTGCTTTAATTCAAGCCAGTCCCCTAAATCTCACAGTTCTTTGACTTTCCATGCCCGTCGAAGACCAACCTCACACTCCTCCTTTTCCGGAATGAGCTGGCGACACCCTAGGGCTATGGTGGGGTCACGGAGAAGTCCTCCGCGCTGTAGATGAAAATGAATGGGAGATGAGCGTTTTGTAGCTGTCTCACAGACTTTCCTGAGGCAGCAACGGCATCCTGCCACGGGGGCACTTTGATACCCTCTCTCCCTTCCCTTTCCTTCCTCTCTTTGACGAGGAAATCCGAGGGCTGGTATTGCCCTAATCAACAGCTCACAGGGGAGGCACTACCCTTCCCGCCATTCGCAACGCATCACACAAGTCCAATCAATTTCTAGCCCCAGCACAACATCACTGAACGTCAAGAGGCGATTATACTAAGGCTGTGTGCTAGTAGGACTTTTCTGCCTCAGCTCTGTCGGATATATGGATGTGTCTGATGTGTGTACCAAGGGAAGATATCTTTTTCATGAGAAGATTTACAGGGTTTTTGCAAAAAAAAAAAAGGTTGATCTGACCGACATTTAAAAATGCTGCCAAAAACCTATTGATGACCAAATTAATTAGTTGGCAAAAAAAATGGTTTGCCTTTTCAGAAGAGCTGGCTAAACAAGTCGTCCGGTATCCTTATTGAATGTTGCAAAGTTGTACTGTGCCTGGCTTCCTCAGAACATTCACACCGTAACCAATATTTCCCATTACATCTAGGGCGGCCTGTCGACACAGGTACAGCAATCTGCAGATCTAAACAGGGCTCCCCAATTTACGCTCAAATATCACCCCTGTGGTTCAACGTTTAAAACCCTATAGACACATTCCAGAGTTTTCAGTTTCAGAACGACAACAGCGCGAACAGGTCCAAGACCTCAATCCTGACCCTTTCCATCGACTCACGCCTTTCCCTGTCCTCAGAGGACGGGATCGAGTGCCTCACAGCTTTCCTCCTTAAGGACTGGAGGTGAAGTAAAACAGAAACGCCTGCTCCGGTGTGGATACCTCCGCTGGAGCTGGCTACTGAATGTGTATTTTGGAGCGATCTTTCAACCATATGGATAGCCGTGAGATGAAGTGGGTTAACAGCCTAACCGCTGTTGTAGATCTAACTGGGAGAAAGTGGGAAGTGATAAAGTGGATTAAGTCCTTTGGAAAATTTAAGGGACTATGAAATCGTTTTTTGTAACAAAAGCATTTATTATCTACCTCTGACAACCCTTTATTCCTTAAACAGTGTGCAGAGAAGTGCCATTTTGACTGATACAAACAGAACAAGCTATTAAACATGCTTAATCACCATTTAACAGAACGCTATCGGACGTGAGGGTAAGATGTAACCCAGGACTGATTGCCTTTGCACATAATATTACAAAAACTTGAAAATAGTGCATGTTAGCTACAGAAACACATTAGACTGGATCACAACATCTAGACTCAGTACACTATGTAGATAGAATGTGTTTTGTGAAAATATTTGGACGGTGTAGCCGGACCCTGCACTGATTACAGCGTGAAAGCTTGCTGTCTGACTGATGGGCAGGGGCCAGTCATTCATTGCTGGGGTCTTCTAGATAGGCGCCACATGCTCAAAGCAGCCTAAGCCTTTTCTGGCAGTAATATAAAATGGATTTCCTACAGTGCCCAGATAGGAAATCAGCCCAGATTCTCACTAACCGAGGACTGTTTGTGAAGTAAATACGGGTCGCTCAATGTTTCCGTTGGGTTCAAAGACGCCAAATTGACTGGATTTTCTTTAGCCGGCAGTGTTGCGAATGTGTGACAACCAAGGGTCAACAGAGCCAAGGACAGAGAAACAAAACATATGTGGCTCAGGGGAAGGGGAGGGAAGCCCCTTTGTCAGGCCGCACCTCTGGATTCTACGTGCCCAAGAAAACAAAACGGCTGCATGCGGCCCAGAGGCCAAGCACAGACAGACAGGATCTAGACTCTGTTTACACAGGTGGGCTTGTACTCAATAGCCACACAGCTGGCAGAGGGAAACCCAGTCTGGAAAGAGAAAGATACTGTACAAGAGTGAAAAGAGAGAAGAAGGGAAAAGGATGGAGAGGTGATGAAGCCTGTTAACAGGATCCTCGTTCCTCGCGGTTCTGTTGGGAGTAGTAGCATACGTAAATGAAGGGATCGAACCTGCCTGGCTCTGGGATGTTCAGGGGCAAATTGTGAAAACACTCACAGATCAGGGTTAAGAAATAAGCTCAAATTTCCTCCACAAACTGTCCAGAATCAGAATATATATATCCCATTTGGTAATGGTTTTTGCCCATCCCCGAGAGGGACAGGCACTCCGGTCAACAAGAGGCAATTCATTTGACAGAAGAGCTCAGGGCAAACAGGTGCATGCAATTGCAGGACTTGTTAAAGCCATCCAGATATCCTCCTCACTTTATACACAAAAGTCCTGGTTCACTGTATGAAAATCTTAAAGAATTGTTCAGTTTCAGTGTGCCCCCGTCCTCAGTTCTGACTCTTTTTCAGTTCTGACTGTATTTTACCAGGTAATTATGCTCAGAACATATCCTTATTTACAGCAACACCCTGGAAACAATTAGCATTAACAGTCATGCTCAGGGACAGAATATCAGGGTTTTTCACCTTGTTGGCTTGGATACTCTGCCTGAACCTTAGTTGTGTGGAATTCTAATTTTTATGTGTGTGATAATATAAATCTACATTAGTGGTGGAGACCAAAATTCTGACAGGATAAACACTGTCTTGTTTAGTTTTTTTGGCCATCGAAATCTCGGTCACATGCTTGTGTTTAAGCGTGTATGCATTGGGTAAGTGCAAAAAGCCATGTGACGTGAAGGCATGTGTTAAAGTGAGGGGAAAAAAGAGAGTGTGAAAACAAGGAAAGAAACCATGGAGAAGATGGTCCTGTAATTGAGCCTGTCAGGTTGCCATTGTAGTTTCCAATTAAATAAGGCAGAGATCTGTTCACATGGACAATTACCATATTCTGCCCTCTGTCCCTTTCTTGTGTTATCCTGCAACAGGGCTTTGATTATTAGAAAATGTGAATTACAAGAACAGTCTATTCCTTTCCATTTACTCTACTGTCCCAAAGTAAGCAGGTCCTGTTGTTGTTGCATTGTTAACTCTGTGAAAATGGTCACTCAAAATGACCTAAATTTACAGTGTGTAGTAGAATCAGTCATAACTGAATTCAGAACAACTTCCAGTTTTCCAAACAGAAAACGCAGGTGAAGCCAAACATCACTAGGCGGTCGAGGACACATAATCAGAAACGTCTTTCAACGGACCTCGACACACCACATGAAAACCATTTCTTTTATTCGTAATGTCAGCATCCTTCCTGTATGAGGAAGTACTTATACCTGGGGGCACAGTGTCAAAACCAAAGAGGCAGGATGTTTGGGTTAACACTGTTTCTGACTGGTGCTAAGCCATCTTGCTCAAAGTAGTCCATGTAATTTTCATCCCTTTGTGTGATCATAAGCTTGTGATTTTAACACACAAAACATGGCTAATGTGCTTTGATTTTAGTGTCAATTTTATTAATCAACAACAGCATTACTGTAATCTGCATAGACTACCTCTTGGCTTTACCTAATACAGGCCCTCTCTCAAGACATTTGAAAGACGGGTTGAATTCCGACTGTCAGACTTGCAAAATTCATTCGGGAATCCCCAGAAAGCCCAGATGAGACAACGCCCCCCATTGCAAAGTCTATAACGATTTCCGTGTAAGGCTAGTGAAGTTCGTGTTGCTTTCCAACCTCACATTTACTCCTTTGCAGTGAGTCTACATTGCTGTAGACATGTCAAGCAGAAACTGCCCACAATGCACTAGGATCACTGCCTTTGCCATGACAACCCATACGTGAGAAGGACAAGCTGAGGAAATTGTGGCAAAATGGTTCCATTTCTTCTTCATGACTTGGATTAGGCGTTCACTTGAAAGACATCCAATGTCCATCAAATCCGAGTCTGTAAACAACTGAGCAGTTGGACTATCATAAATCAACCAATACACCCAGTGGATATCACTGGATGCAATTACATTATTATGATTTATACCACAGTATTGTTGAATACTTGTTTCAGATTGCCTAGAAGTGAGTTCTAGAAAGCACATTCATTCCAGCATACAGGACAGCGGAATGATTTCAGGACAGATACACAAAACAACGAATCGTGACATGAAGGCCACAAAACTACTACGTTTCGAAAAGGATACACAGTAATGCTCATGGAGGCATTTATCTTGTTTGTACCACAGTTACCAACGAACAACAACATGAACAGACATATACTAATAGAAATTACATGTTTTTGTTCATATTTACATTATTTATTAGTAACTTTATAATTTTATTAGTGATTAGGCTTTATTATGTTTTGGTTGTTACAGACAACCCAGTAGGTGATTCAATTAGTTCTATATTTATATAACTTCAGAACAAATCAAATAAAAAACTAAAGAATTAATAAAACTAATTTGATTCTAAATATAAACAAGCAAGTAAACAAGTTTATTTATATAGCACAATTCATACATAGAAGCAATTCAACGTTCTTTACAAAGAAAAAATATAAAAATACAATAGCATAAAAACAAATACTCAAATGAAAACAACATAAACAAAATCATGTAATGTGGCGTTGTCCATTATTTTATGTTAATGTTGGTTGTTGTCCCATATGCCACAGTCAGGTTTTATACTGGTTGCATACATTGTAAAACCCCATTTCTAAAAAAGTTTAGACACTGTGAAAAATGCAACTAAAAACAGAATGCATTGATGTGCAAATTATTTGTCCTTATATTTTATTGAAAATGGTACAAAGACAACATATCAAATGTTGAAACAAAGAAATGTTATTGTTTTTGGAAAAAAAACATGCCGTTTATAATTTGATGCCAGCAACACGTTTCAAAAAAGTTGGGACAGGGCATGTTTACCACAGTGTTGCATCACCTTTTCTTTGAACAACACTCTGTAAGTGTTTGGGAACTGAGGAGACCAAGTGCTGTAGTTTTGATGGTGAAACGTATTCCCATTTGCTATTCCCATATCTTGCTTGCTATAGCATTTCAGCTGCTCAAAGGGTCTCCTTTGTCATATTTTTCATTTCATAATGCACCAAATGTTTTCAATGGGTGACAGGTCTGGACTGCAGGCAGGCCAGTTTAGCACCTGGACTCTTTTACTACGGAGCCATGTTGTGGTAATACGTGCAGAATGTGGGTAGGCATTGTCTTGCTGAAATAAGCAAGGCCTTCCCTGAAAAAGACATTGTCTGGATGGCAGCATATGTTGTTCCAACACCTGTATATATTGTTCAGTGTTTATGGTGCCTTCACAGATGTGCACCCATGACATGTGCACTAACGCACCCCCATACCATCAAGGATGCTGGCTTTTGAAGTTTGCACAGATAAGCCGGATGGTCCCTCTCCACTTTAGTCTGAAGGACGCGGTATCCATTAAACCCCAAAAAGAATTTCAAATTTTGATTTGTCAGACCACAGGACAGTATTCCACTTCCACTCAGTCCATTTTAAGTGAGCTCAGCCCCAGAGAAGGCCGCGGTGGTTCTGGATGTTGTTAATGTATGGTTTCTTGGCAGTGTAGAGTTTTAGACAATGGTTTTCGGAAGTGTTCCTGAGCCCATGCAGTGATTTCCACTACAGAACCGTGCCTGTTTTTAATGCAGTGCCGTCTGAGGGCGCCGGAGCTAGAGGATAGACGCCGCGCCATGGATGGACAGATCGCTGGGTTAGTAACAGCTTTCGGCGAGATGATGTCTCATCTGGCAGCACGGTCGGGTGGGGTGAGCACTGTTGAGTCTACCGGAGCAGCGGCCCCTCCCCCAGGCGACCGTGTGGAGTCTAGTCGTGCCCAGGAGAGGGAACTCCAGAGAGCCTTGCCAGAGAAGTATGACAGCAATCCGTTGGGTTGTCACGGTTTCCTTCTCTAATGTGAATTGTATTTTGGAGACCAGCCAGTCTCTGACTATCAGAAGGTAACCACGATAATCTCCCTTCTCACTGGCACAATTCTGAGACTTTTTTGACCATCCTGCAGAGGGTCTGGATGGGGGCGAGCGACTTTTGCTCTTGAGGCAGAGCCTGCTCTGAGGTCCGCCATCCGCAAGGGATTGCGGACGGAGGTCCAAATGGAGCTGGCGTGTGTAAGCAGTTCCATGTCGCTGGACGCCATCATCACCCAGGTGATGGCCGTCGATGAGCAGCTCCGGGACCGTGACTGCCTGGCGTGCCGTTCCCATCTCCCACCCTCTCGGATGGAGCCCGAGCCCATGGAGCTGAGAATCACCAGGCTCCCCACAGGGCAGAGAGAATGCCGGAGTCGTCAGGGTCTGTGCCTGTTTTGCGGGGAGAAGGGGCATTACCGGAAGGGGTGCTCCTTGGTCTAGACGCGGAGCAGGAAGGGGGAGAGTACCCAGAGAATACAGTCGGGCACAGTAGGTGCCCTACGCTTATGTAACATTACCAGCCCTTTCTGTTGTCTGATTGTGCTGTCTGGTGGTTTTCCCTCTCACCCCTCTACAGCACTGATTGACTCCGGAGCCGCAAGGAGCTTTATAGACCAGTCCCTAGTCACCACACTCCGGCTGTCGTTGCGCCGTTTGAGGTCCTCGATGCCCATTCAGGCTCTGGACGGCCATCGTGTGGGATCTGGCTCGATTACCCATGTGACTCGCCCTCTTATGCTTACCATCAACGGCTGCCATCGAGAGAGACTGGAATTGCTGGTTATGACGTTGTCCATACACCCTGTCATCCTGGGTCTTCCATGGCTCCAACAGCACAACCCCAACATTGCATGGAGCAAATGGATGTTCCTGGGATGTTTGACGGGGTGCCAGAAGACCTGCGTGACAGTGACATGTGGAGCCAAGTCTGTGGAGAGCCCTGCGGGCGCCCTCCCATCAAACATCCCACAGGAGTACACAGATCTAAGCTGGGTGTTCTCCACCAAAAAGGCCAGGTGTCTCCCTCCTCACCGCTCCTGGGACTGTGCCACTGATCTGCTGCCAGAGGCCGTGCCTCCCAGGAAAAAGATCTACCCGCTCTCTGTGGCCGAAACGGACGCTATGGAGACCTACATCAAGGAGACGCTGGAGCAGGGGCACATCTGCAATTCCACCTCCCCTGCTTCAGCCAGCTTTTCTTTGTTAAGATGGACGGGGGGCTAAGGCCGTGTATCGACTACAGGGGACTCAACGCCATCACAACGAAATACCGGTACTCGATGCTCCTCGTCCCATCGGCCACAGACCAGCTGAGGGTGGCTCGCGTCTTCACAAAGCTGGACATCCCTCAAGCCCTTCACGGTCAAGGTAGACGCGTCCAAGGTCGGGGTGGGGGCGGTCCTCTCCCAGCAGCATGGGAACCCACCTCGGCTCCACCCCTGTGCCTACTATTCAAAGTCTGCTGCGGAGAGGAGCTTCCACGTGGGTGACCGGGAGCTACTGGCGGTAAAGTTGGCATTAGAGGAGTGGAGACACTGGCTCGAGGGCGCCCGGGAGCCATTCACTGTCCTGACTGACCACTGGAACCTTGAGTACGTCAGGGCAGCGCGGCGCCTCAACCCCCGCCAGGCTCGATGGACACTTTTCTTCAAGCACTTCCAGTTCACCCTGACGTACCGCCTGGTATGAAGAACGTCAGGGCGGGAGCACTCTCCCGCCTGCACAGCCGGGGGAGCATCCAAAGGACATTCCTATTCTAACCCCTGTGTCGTGGGTCCTGTCTCCTGGGACATTGACGAGAACATTCAACGGGCAGGGAGACGGGATCCCGCACCAGAAACCTGCCCCCCGGACAGGACCTACGTGCCTCGGAGAGTGCGGGGCCGGTTTGTGACCTGGGTGCACACCACGCCAGCTACAGGATATCCAGGCATCAATCGGACCCTGGAGGCGCTCAGGGTGAAATACTGGTGGCCTGGTATCAGGAGGACTGTGCGACACTACGTCATGTCGTGCTCCGTGTGCACACAGTCTAAGGCGCCGCGAACGGCTGCACTGGGGAAACTATATCCTCTCCCATTGCCTCAGTGGCCTTGGTCACACCTGGCGCTGGACTTTGTTACGCACTTGCTGCCAGCAGAGGGGAAGAACACCATCGCCATGGGAGTGGACAGATTCTCAAAGATGGTTAGGTTCATTCCACTACCTGGTCTACCCTCTGCTCTACAGATCGCTGAGGTGCTGTTACAGCAGGTGTTCCGGCTGCATGGGCTTCCGGAGGACATTGAGACGGACCGCTGCCCCCAGTAAACATCTTGTGTCTGGAAGACCTTCATGTCCAGGCTGGGGGTAGCAGTCAGCCTCACATCACCCGCAGGCTAACGGGCAGGCAGAGCGCACTAATCAAGAACTGGGAATGTTCCTCCGGTCCTATATCATGGACCGTCCAGGTGAGTGGACACGCTTTCTCCCCTGGGCGGAGTATGCTCAAAACCCCCCGTGCCATTCCTCCACAGGTCTGACCGCCTTCCAGGTGATGCTCAGATTCCAGCCTCCCCTGTGCCCCTGGGTGGGGGGTTCCAGTGACATCCAGGCTGCGGAGCAGTGGTTCAGAATGTCAGATGAGGTCCCCCACCCACGTCCGCCTGCAGGAGGCAGTGCGACGTCAGAAGGTGCAGGCGGACAGGGGGCGGAGCGATTCCCCGGAGTACCGCCCAGGGGATGGTATGGCGGTCCATGAGGGATCTGCCCCTCCGTCTGCCCTGCCGTAAGCTTGGGCCCCGGTACGTGGGGCCATTTCTTGTCATCCGGAAGGTAAACAATGTCTCATATACACTCCAGCATACACAAATATCTCACCCACTTTCCATGTCTCTCTCCTCAGGTCGGTGGTTTCTGGTCTGCTGAGGGGGATCCGATCCTGCAGGGGCGCCTCCACCCCCGGTACTGTAACGTCTGCTCCGTATAGCACAGAGCCTCCCCTTCCTCTCCGGCGCTTCACCTCGACGGTGTTTTAACCACCGGCAGGAGAGTGATGGCAGCAGCACATCCCAAGGACGCAATCACTGTTCAGTTGTGTTTATATTCTGTTGTTCACCTACCGCACCTCACAGATTATTATTTGTCTGTTTGTGACCATGCTGGTGCGCTTGCCTACATTTACAAAAAGAAAAGAACTTATAAAGAAAACATCGGAATCGTTAGTTTTGTTTCTTTTTCATTTTTGCCTCTCTTTTATGCACTTATTATACTCGCACCATAACACCATCCAATATTGGTTCTCGGCCTTGTCCTTTGCATACAGAGATTTCTCTGGATTCTGTGAATCTTTGAATGATATTATGTACCGTAGATGAAGAGATCCCCAAACTCTTTGCAATTTTACGTTGAGAAACATTATTCTTAAATTGTTGCACTATTTACCCGCGCAGTCTTTCACAGAGTGGTGAACCCCTCCAACATCCTCCCTTCTGACAGACCCATCCTCTCTGGAAAGATCTTTTAATACCTAATCATGTTACTGACCTGTTGCCAATTGACCTAATTAGCTGTGTGATATTCCACCAGGTTTACTTTTTAAGCATTACACAACTTTTCCAGTCTTTTGTTGACTCTGTCCCAACTTTTGTTGCTGGCATCAAAATCAAAGTGGGCACATATTTTTTAAGAAACAATAAAATGTCTCAGTTTCAACAGCTGATATGTTGTCTTTGTGCAATTTTCTGTGATTTGCACATCATTGCATTCTGTATTTATTTACCTTTTATGCTGCTTTCTAATCTTTTTTTTGCAATCAGTAAAAAGACAGCTTTATAGACTGACCATTATAAAAAATAAAATGAGACATTGATAGTTGATCTCATTATTTTAAGGATGATGAAATCTGGGTTAATAAAACAACAGGTTATTGTAGGCAAGGTCTTTATACAATGACTTATCAACCAGAAGAAATATTTGTAACAGCCATATTTTTTTTATATATATTTTGGCTTTTGTTCTTCATACAGAAAATCATTCTTCATTGTATGATGCTGAGAAATTACCACATATAACGTCATAAGAGACACCTCAATCTCAAATGTTACACTTTACTCTCAGGGTATTTTTGATGCAACACCTGGGCACATGACAGATTCAAAATAATCAAAACCAATGTACATCAATCACAAATCCACCGCATCTCTTACATCAACCAGAACCCTTTTGACCTCTGAGTTCCCATGCATCATGTTATGCTTGTAATCCACAATAATTTTCTCAAATTCTTGCAGCTTGAATGTGGACAGAGCAAAACATTGTGGTCAAACTCTGCTAAAGCATACGTTGGCACAGAATGCTGTCCTTTTGTTTCTACACATAAATAAAACCCATTCTTTTCATGTCTGACAAACAGAAAAGCCTCAATCCTTCAGATATAACTGGTTTCACACTCTTTCTTAAGCACAAATGCATGTACAGTATGCAAACAAGCAGCCCATTATTTTTTGCCAGATCCTGGATCAAATTAGTTTCACATTGTAAGGATTGACAGAGAACGGGAGAGTGAATAGGCATGTGGAGGAGATATGAGGACAGGACAGGGACCCAAATACAGTACTCTGTTTGAATCTATAGTTTAGTGCAGCTCCTCCGTTTTTCTCCCTCCTTGCCTGACCTGAACAGAGGAATTCTTTCATTTATCACGTGTTCAAAATATGTGACACCACTGCCATTTTCTGTTTAGTGAGGCTAACAGGGCTGAAAGCTAACTAAAGATAAAGTAAAATTATTTTAGAGAAACAACGTCTCCGGAAAGCCTGGGCCTATTACGACGCTCGACTGTGGGAGGGCTGTGTCGCAGGTGGCACTGGCCACACCTACCCCCTGTGAATCACGCGGCCCTCAGGCAGGAGCTGCCATTGCAATCCCCTCCTTGGCACAGGGTGCACCACGAGAGCAGATGTGGCTATGAGAGTCATGTGTTGCGTGCATTTTCTGAGACTTGCTTGGCTCAATTGGCTCTGGAAGACAAACTCACTATTCGTTTCTCCTCTGCACTGGCTGATCCTACTAGTAAGACATGCTAGGGTAAAATAAATAAATAATAATAATAATGCTATTAGTCCAGTGCACAGATCCACAATCGGAAATAACAAATTGCTGGAAATTGCACCAGATGTAACATGGGGTTTTGAATTAGATGCAGTGGCGATAACTTGATGTACCTTTTGAAGTGCCATTAACGATGATTTAATAAAGACTGAGGTTTTCGGAAATCTCCAGGATCAGTAGGCAAGCAAGCAGGGGGCCTGTAGGGTGGGGGGAAGGAAACCAGAAGTTGGCAGTCGAGTTGAGGCCCACATCTGTTGCACAGCAGAGTTTGACGGAAGAGAACACACAGCTCTAGTGCTATGGCTAAATGCTATACCAGGAGTGCCTAACTTTTAATGGCATGGATGAATTCCCAAGCCCTTCACTTTTAGCGCATAGCCTTCCCTCGATTTCCTTAATGTCCTCAGATAAAGAATGTATTAAACAGTACCATTAGCCTAAAATGGATGCATCTGAACTCAATTTGAAGTGTCATGGCAAAGGGCCTGAATACTTAGGTACAGGAGATATTTCAGTTTTTGATTTTCTAAAAATGTGTCTTTGCTTTGTAAGTATAGTCTATAACACAACAAAATGTGGAGAAGGTGAAAGGTTGTGAATACCTTTCAAAGGCACAGTATATATACTATATATACAATAAATATACTATATATAGTCATCAGCCAATTTATTAAGAAGTACACCTGCTTGCTAACACAAATAGCCAAACAGCGAATAATGTGGCTGAAACTCAATATATAAAGCATGCAGAGATGTTCCAGAGATTCACTTGCTGTTTGACCAAAAATTTGAATGGGGAAGACGCATGATGTAAGCCACTCACTGTGGTATAATAGTTGGTGCAAGACGAGGTGGTTCTAGCATCTCAGAAGCAGCTGACCTCTTGGGATTGTCATGCACTACAGTCTTCCAAGTTTGTAGAGAATGGTGCTATAAACAAAAAACTCAGTATCTATGTAATGCAGCTCAATCCTTTAGTTACATTTGTTTCACTTGTGACTCGAAATTAAATGGCTCAGGGAATCCAATCACATTATTTTTAACGTTGGGAATAAATGCTTTTTGTAGGTGATAAACAATTTTAGGTGACCAACATAATTGGACGAATCAACACAATCCTGAATAAAGTCTTCAAATGTAGTACTTAGTTGCAAATCCTTAGCAACTGATGACTGGCTGAAATCTGCGACCCATAGACATCACCAGACACTGGGTATCTTCCCTGGTGATGCTCTGCCAGGCCTGTACTGCAACAATCTTCAGGTCCTGTTTGTTTCTGGGCATTATGCCATCAGTCTAGTCTTCAGCAAGTGAAATGCATGCTCAACTGAATTCAGGTCCACATTCCACTTTTTGGCCCTTAAAATCTCCTTGGTTGCTTTGGCAGTATGTTTTGGTTCATTATCCTGTTGCAAGGTGAAGTGCCGTCTAATGGGTTTTGAGGTATTTGGTTGTATCTGAGTAGACAAGATGTGTTTGTACACATCTGAGTTCATTCTACTCGATGAAGCAAATATATTCAAAATCTAAATCTTTACGGTCCATTGTGTAATTCGTTGAGGACAAAATGACGTAATGATGGTTAGTGGAAACCAAAATCACCAACCGATTGAGGGCTGGATTCAAACCGAAAATCAAAGTAAACAATTGAAATCACAGGCTGTTCCAACTTGCGTCATCGTCAGACCTTACGCTGGTGCAGTGGGCCCTGGGTTCCTTTTAATACAGGACAACGCCCAGCCTCGTGCTCAGTGTGAACCTGCTCTCATCTGTGAAGAGAACAGGGCGCCAATGGCGGACCTGCCAATTCCGGTGTTCTCTGGCGAATGCCAATCGAGCTGCACGGTGCCGGGCTGTGAGCACAGGTCCCTCTAGAGGACGTTGGGCCCTCATGCCACCCTCATGGAGTCAGTTTCAGACAGTTTGATCAGAAACACGCACACCAGTAGCCCGCTGGAGGTCATTTTGTAGGGCTCTGGCAGTGCTCCTCCTGTTCCTTCTCACACAAAGGAGCAGGTACCAGTCCTGCTGCTGGGTTGATGGCCTTCTATGGCTCTGCCCAGCTCTCCTTGTGTAACGGCCCATCTCCTGGTATCTCCTCCATGCTCTTCAAGCTGTATTGGGAGACACAGCAAACCTTCTTGCGACAGCATGTATGGATGTGCCATCATGGAGGAGCTGGACTACCTGTGCAACCTGAATGGGCTGCAGGTACCGCCTCATACTACCAGTAGTGACAAGGACATTTCCAAAATGTAAAACTAGAGAATAATCAGTCAGGAATGATAAGGAGAGGCCACCACCTGCAAAACCATTCCCTTTTTCAGGGTTGTCTTATTGTTGCCTCTCCAGTGCACCTGTTGTCACTTTGATTTGCACCAAAATAGGTGACATTGATTTACAATCGCTTATGCTTCCTAACTGGACAGATTGATATCCCTGAAGTTTAATTGACTTAGTGTTATACTATGATGATTACATGTTCCCTTAATTTTTTTGAGCAGTGTATTGATATTTGCGTCATCTTTCTTTTTCCAGAACTCCATAGGGTCTTTTTTCTGTAATTTTCAGGCCTATGTCACCAAATAGGCTCACTTGCAGAAAACTAAGCTAAAAGAGCATAAATTCAAGCAGAGCGTGTAGATATTCCCACATAGCAAGCGGAAGACCAGTCGCGGCAAGGCATAAACAATTCTCAGGATTGAGAATTCAAGCAAGGGTACAAACTGCATCGTGAGAGCATTGACAGTGTTGGAGTAGAAAACTGGAAGTGCCGTTCAATGAGTATTAAGGCATTTGTTTGTGTCTGAGTAGACAAGGTGTTTCTGTACACTTCAGTGGGTCTCAACGCAATGTAAAACATCTGTGAGAGTCGTTAAAACCTTATACATTGAATGTATCTTTTGTACATGAAAATACAATTTTGGACAAAAATAAACAAAAAGAAAATAATTTCATTATTGTTTTTGTTTCTTTAAATGGGTTCAGTCATTATTTGATTTCAGTTAACTAAATATTTTTATTTAATGACTGTTTTACTTTAAAGATTTTGTTTGCCATAAAAAATGCTGTGTGATCTGTGGACTTCTATCATAAATTTTTTTTCACCCAGGCCCAGAGGACAATGTAAGGATTGGAAGGAGGAGAAGGTGACATCATTCTTGGAAACAACTGCTATCGATCAACAGGCTGGCACGCCAGTGCCCTTTGTTCCGATGAGCCCACAGGGGCACAAACAAGAGGGCGAAATGGCACGGCGGCACAATAAAGCTACCCAGGGCCCAGGAAACAAATAGCATGTGGTCAGCAAAGCATGAAGCCAGATAACTCAATTTGATAATTAGAGCATGAACGTGCCCAAGTCTTCAGACTCCATTTGAGGTAAACAGTGTGCCTTGCCCCTCTCAGGTCGAGACGGGGCTCATTTGCCCCAACTTCTCTGTCCGGTATGTATGAAAGCCCTCTATGCCATCAACAAGTTGAGTTCTGTGATAAAAGAGAGAGACCTCGGCTGTGGCGAGTAGGCGGACCTCACCTCTGTCACTGTCTGCTATCCCCATGGAGGATCCTGTGACAGGGGAGCCTCTGTTCTCGCTCTGAAAATAGACCCAGACCCTCAACTTTTTTTCTCGTCATGTCCCGTCGTTTCCAGGGCCTCTGATTGTTCCCCTTCTAATGGGAGTCCGCCTCAGTGCCCGCACGACGTTTCCACCAACCAGCGCGGGGAGGGAGAGACGCTCATGATAGAATAATGCACAATTACAAAGCAACATTGGATCCAAAATATTTTGAGAGGAGCACTTCTTTGGTCATAGTTAAACCATGAGGTGCTCTTTGATCACGGGATCAAACAATATTGAGCAAAAAAGAAATTGACGCCGGATAGTAAACAATGATGAGAAAGCTTTTGTGCAAGGCACTCTCAAGTTGTGGAAAAAAATGCAAAGGCTTTATTGTTTACAGCTTATGCATAACAGGAATATAAAACTAACTACGCATTGTGGCTACAACGGCTTGGATCGAAAATTGCTCTGCCCTGCACAATTAACAGAGTGGCTGCGGTCTCTTGTTTATCTAGAACCCAAACATACTCTGGCGAAAGATTTCTGCACATTCGCAGGATTCGTTTTTTTTACTTAGCTTCTACCCACCCCGCAAACTATGTAGCTATTCAGTGCTGATAGCTACAGAGTCCTCGATTACCTAGCCACTGGTATATCTTAAATATAATGTTGAACAAAACTATTGCCATCCCTCAGTACGCAAAACCCCAAAATGTCAATTAATTGAAATGTTCTTTTGATTGCCATTGAGACTGCATTGAGACTCATGTTGTTACTACCTGCAGCCTACCTGGTTTGTGTCACTACTTTTGTCTCAACGTGTTAACGCGCTCCTATGAAAAGCCAACTGATATTTACATTCCTACATCCGGAGGATAATACTTTTAGCACCATTTACAACCACTGACTACTCTGAACACTTTGCTTCAAAAGTCAACTGCCATTTACATTTACTCCTGAGGAGTAGGTGTTTTTGACCCACTAGTGATCTGGAACATTTTAATGTATTTATGATATATTTGTACTTACAATCTCTACGTAGCCAAAAGTGGATTGCCACTAACATAGGGCTTTACAGCAATTAACATAGCGCTTAATAAGAAAACCTTTGATTTATTGATAGTACCCACCTTTTTAAAGAACTACAATATTGCAGAAGGTTAAACACAAAACCCATTAGCTTTTGTTTCAATGCAAAGTTTAGGGACTGTTTCCTTTCATAAACTGATACATTGCAGCACTGATGCATTATTAACAACCCAAAGCTAAGATAGTTATAAATTAATTTAAATTACCTCCCTTTCTCATCTCCCCATCTGTGGCTAAATCAGCAGCAGGACTTTGAGCTCTCGTGCCACTAGACCCCATAGTAAGTAGCTATCTAACCACTCTTGCACTACAAAACCACCAAGGAATTTACATTTTTACATTTGCCATTTTAGTCATTTTACAGACGGTCTTATCCAGAGTGACTTACATTTAGTACAAACACGCCATGCAGAGCAAGTTATTCTAAAGCATTGCCCTCATTTCTAATCCAACGCAACCTCCTTTGGTCAAACGTAGCATAAGTCATTGCCTCCATATGCCTACTCCAATGCCGCCAGGCAAAACATTGACCGGTGGTAAAAAAACACTGCTGTGTCCGCTTGAACTCAAGGGGAAGATAGTGCTTTTGTCTGGTCACAGAATGTCGTCTGTGCAGTGCCACTGAGTGAAAGGACATTGACTTGACGGGACCTGTGACTAGGCGAGTCTGAGACTCTCTGAGCAGACTGACCATTTCCCATGGGAGGCAGCAGGCATACGTGACGGTCTTTTAAGTGCTCAGGCTCGTGTAAGATTCATCCAGCAGACCGAAAACATTAAGGACAAGAGAGTGCGGCAAAGTGTAACGAGGAGGCGAAGGATTGTTGGGAAAATATATATAGTTTGGAATGGCCAAAAAAAAAAAAATACAGTATTGTATGGGATCAGTAACTAAGTTATGATTTCTTCAATGGTGTCATTCAATCATTTGTTGCCCATTCTTTATTGATCTGAATTGAAATGTCCCCCCTCTCCATCTACGCATCGTTAACATTTCATCACGACAATGTACTTTAGCATATTGTGGCTCTTGTTCCTGAAATATTCCAGAGTGGATTGGAGGCAAAACAGCATTTATTTCCTGTGAAACTGTCACAAGTCAAAATAAACTCTCATTCTCCGTTTTACATACATGAGATACATTGTTGTTCTCACACAACAGCATATCCTAAGTGTGGGCTTTATCAGTAAAAGTGATTGCTCACAGAGGGGTGGAGAAAAAACAACAAATCAGATGGAGGGAGCGATGCCAGCAAGGGCCAATTGGACAAGGAACGTGCAGCCACACCTCCCGAAGTTCCCTCACTAACTAGACGGAACATTTCATGGTGCGGATTTCCCATCCCCGTCATGTATTTCGTTTTAGTTTACCAAATGCTGGCACAGGATACACTGGTGGCTGTGCTATTCCACATGTTTTGGCTTAAGTTACAAATAAATAAAAAAATAAATTACAAGAATGAATGGCTTGCAACAACACAGGTCGGACAAACACTACTCTTATTTAACTGAAACTTTCTGTGGCTGAATTCTACTTTAGAGGTATTCTTTCATTCTTTTCTACGGCACAGTTATGCGAAAAGAACTCAAGGAAATACTGTTATTCTTGAATATCTCTCAATCAACTGACATTCACACATCAGCGGAAAACTCAAAGTCTCACGGAAAAATCCCTTTCTTACACATGTGGTTTTTGCCATGAATAGGTTGTTTGTTGTGTCCTATGAGTCATAGAAAACAGAGACAACCCTTCCTCTTAGACTACTTTTTCAGTGCATAAACACAGATTTTCTTGTCACTATCTGCTGCACAAAACATTAATGATTTAGAGAACAGTGTCATAACAGATAAATGAATAAACGACAAACTGACGTCCCAAGAGACGCCAGATCCCAGTGGAATTCTCCTTCATAAGGGTAGTCCGTGAGCGAGGAACTTGGTGGTTCCTAGTAACGGAGCCGATGGGGTCACAAAAAGGGAGTCATCCCCTTTTAGGGGCAGTTCATGAGGTCATCGGGACGGACGGACCAAACATGATTGGTGGAGGTCACGGTTACCGTTCGATTAAGCAGGGGCAAGGATGGGTGGCTGATCAAAGGCCTGAGACCGGCCACATAGAGTATATTGACCAGAGCGTGGTACCATCTCTGGCATCACCACCGTGTCAGCCTTAATTGGACTCTGCATTCCATTCTGCTGCTCATGCCAAATTATGACCCTGGGAAAGTTTGCGTAAGTGTCACAAAAAATCTACAACTGTCGATCCGCCTAACAGTATGCGATGGCCATATCAAAGTAGTAAACATACTTATTATATCCGATACAGCAGTCGGCTTTACAGGGCTTTGCATTTACAACTGCTCCTGTGATTTGAAATGTTGAAAGGGGCTTTGATTGAAGGGAAAAGGCACTTCACAGAACATTTGCACCCCTTCTGATTGCAGCTGCTTTGAGAAAAAGCAACTACTGCAAGAGCACAGAGGACCTCTACGGACAGAAAGACAGATTACATCCAAATATCAACTGGGTGTTTCGCAGAAAACAAATATTTCAGTCACTTACGAATGACACAGCCCAGCTGTGGACTGTAATGCAGTGTAATAAAGTCCATGGAAAACAACAGGAGAGGGAAACTTCAGTGTAAAACGCATTTTATCTCTTACAATAAAACAGTTGAATTATTTCACTACTAACATGGTCAGCACTTCATCCGGCATTAATGTACCCCAGGGTTTGTTCACACTTGGACTACTAAGACTGTGTGTTTGCAATATTGCTTTTGGGGTGGACTGTCTTGAGGATTATTTTATTTGGGCATCATTTTATGAAACGTGAGCCGGCCATTACTGTTAATGAATAATGCTATAAACTGACCCAGAGGAGATTCTGCAAGCGTATTCACCAAAACATCCAAAAAAAGACAATACTTAGAAAGAAATTTAACACATTACAAAGTGCAGCTGTCTGCTTCTGACATTAATAACCTACTGTAGATACATAGTGTCCTAAACGCTAAACCTTTTCTTCATCAACTTCCATTAGGTCAATGTTACATGTACTATTGAAAATGACTGCATTTTATTGAGTGCACACCTTTTGACATCCTCACAAATGTCTCTTTAAGATATGAGGTGAGAGGAAAAGCCTTGAACAATGTGAGAGAACTATGAGACAAGTCAATACAATTCCACGTCACTCTGTATCTGTTTTGATGTCTGGAGCCAAGGATGACTACCAAAAGTGCATTTTTTTCGGGGTTAGCATCCAACAGATGTTTGGTGGAGCTGCCAAATGTTTCCCAGGTGCCCCAAACAACAGTCACGAAAATAACAAGGAATGGTGAGGAAATGCTGTCTGAAGGTCGTTCAAGGACAGCTCTTGTGAATACCAGACTACTACCGAGAAGACTATTTCCAAACAAGTGCCCTCAGCAACATGCCAGAATACACTGGCACTAAATTACTGCTCACACATGCATGGCCAAATTCATGACATATTTTGAGTAAATCAAACCTTGATCTGACAAACAAATATTGATTTCAGCAAATAACTGTTGCTTGTATTTGCATTTGGGTGAGAGAGAAGAAGAGGGAAAGAGAGAAATAACACTAATTTCCCATTTTGGACTTTTCACAGCTTCATGACAATTACTTCCAGTCTGAAATCAGTTCTGATGAATGCTACATCGCTAATGATCTTAGGTCCTTAAAGACGTTGTAATTGGCCCCCGTCGGTTTCCCGCCCACCGCTGACCACGCCAACAGGGCCAGCCAACTGACCTCGGCGTTCACACGGGGCTTCATTAAGCCCCGTCCGCTGTGACCATGACCACCCTGTCACGACGGTACATGTATGACTGGTTGTTCTCTGCACTATCGCTCCCTTCCCCCTGGGGGCCCCTCCGCATCCGTCTGTCCAGTCTCGGGACCCAGCTGTAAGGCGGAAGGGACACAACACAACAAAACACACACATGCAAGCACGCAATAAATTGATCTCACTCCTGTCCTCCTAAAGGCAACGGTTTCCCCTCCTTCGGGCCTCTCCCTGTCGAAAGCTCTCAAGAAGACGCTTCCCACACACACCCCGGTCGCTTGGAGGGGACGGGGCGTCGATCAGGAAGTGCCTCTGTGGCTGACCTGGTGGAGAACCCTGGGTAAGGTAGGGAGAGGGGGGTGGGGGCTGGGACGGACCCTGCCAAAAGGGAGGGGAGTGACACAGCTGAAGGCCCCCACCTGTTCATCACGGCAAGGACATCCCACACAGCTGTATTTCAGGCCCCAGGCCCAGGCAGTCGACCTGAATCATTGAGGCAAAAGCTTCTTCCAGTGCGGGGGAGTGAGAAGTGTTTGTGTTTATGTGTGTGTGTGTGTGTGTGTGTGGGAGGGTTGGGGGGTCGAGAGAGAAAGGGCATATCTTGGGAGTGAAAGCACCCGTAAGGCTCGCATGTGTGTGACTCCCACCCGAAGCCTTAGGTTTGACATTTACAACGCCGCGAAGACACACAAAGTCTTCTTCCAGGGCACGGATTCACCGTTTCCCCCCGGCAGGACTCTGGGGCGTTTCAGGACAACTCAGACATATAAACGTCTTCCCACAAGAAAGCGGTTATAAATAATTTCCGTATCGGAGAGCCATCACAGTATATCAGGAGTTCCTTTTAACTCATCCCGTGAAGCACCTGATA
This sequence comes from Esox masquinongy, assembly GCA_016801175.1. NCBI lineage: Eukaryota > Metazoa > Chordata > Actinopteri > Esociformes > Esocidae > Esox > Esox masquinongy. Next base: position 24,210 of record JACXGI010004400.1, on the reverse strand, counting down.
AACAAAGCCCACCACCTACATTCAGATGCACTTGGACAAAATGGAAAACCGAGGATAGGGGACAAGATTGATCATTGTGGTTGCACTGCAATGAATTGGGACACTGGGTAAAATGAACTTAATTTAAGAAAATAGTATGTTTGCAGATGCTTTTATTTTTGTGTTCCTGTCTGAGTTGACTTTTTTCAGGTATGTCTGACCTGCCGAAATTGTGACCAATGGCTCTCTTATTTTTCAGTGGAAAGCAAAGGGAGTTTTCATTGCAAATGGTTGGAGTTTCTTAGCTGCTATTTTTCAAAACGAACAACATTTAGCATATTATTACACTACTTTTCATTATTACCATTCATCCCTACACTGGAGGCAGCTGCTCAGTATTAGTGAGAACGACCTAAGCACAGATTCCATTGTGATTTTAATGGTTTCATTCATTTGCTCATCCCAGTCTCTTCTTTTCCTGGATATCCTTAGCATACACTGTATATTCCGGGGAGACGTCAGGCTAATGATCTTCTCAGGGCCAGTAAGTCTTCCACACGGTGAATCACAGAGAGAGGGAGAAAAGGGAAGGCCAGCCAAGTGGTTGGTCTCTGGGCTGCAATCTAATTGCCTTCAGCTTCCAGACGCTGGAGCCAGCAATGTTAAAGCTCAAAGCCATCACGGCAAACGTTTGGAATTGACAAAGCCCTTATTCACATTCTCATAGAACCAAGGAAAAACCCAGAGCAAAACATAAATAAATGCCTTTAGCATTAGAAAGGCAAATCACGTCATAATGACGTAAAACTTTTGATCATTTTGTATTAATTTACCATTAGTCATATGAAAAACAGTCTGCTGTAATAACTTTTGGAGGGCATGTCATGTTACTGTATATCTTTTTGCTGTCCCTCACCATCCGAGACGGTAGGCTGCACTGCATGCACTGCTTTTGAAGGTCCCAACAGTTAATGGTGCCATGACTATAAACACCATGAAAATAGCCTTCAAACCTGAAATGCTGAAAACTAATTGACACATCACTGATAGCGAATGCGACACAAGGTGGGCCAAGTGATTGGTAACGATCGTGTGATACGTCCCCGACTGTAAACAAACAGAACTAATCCAAAGTATCGGACTACAGTGAAACTAAAGTGAAAGCGTGCGTAATTTACATTAAAAAGAACAGGACGAACGGACACGCACTGAGGATGGTTGTCTCTCTGTGAATTCGGCAATGAGTATCGTGGAACCTTGGGAGAAATTCACAGTTCACTGTCATCGCTCGCAAAGGATCAAGCCAATGTAAAGACACCCGCAGGCAGCAGCTCATCACAGTGATGCTGAAGATGGTGAAGACATTGCGCTGACTCCACTGACACAAGCCAAGCGCATGTGTCATGGGCACCGCACATCCAGATGAGTCATTTGGAAAAGTACAGCCCCTAGAGTTGTCCACTTCTTTACACATTTGGACACGTATGTATGATGAGCAAAAATCAGACCAAGGTATATAGATAAAAATAACCGAATTTAACAAATCACAAAACATTCAACTCAGAAAAGATTTTTTGCAATTACAAATGTAATCACAAATGCAATTGCCTTATGCAGAAGAAGTTAGTACAGTACTACACTTACCATTAGATTAAATGGCTAAAATCTGAATCAGGTGCACCAAAACAGGTGCAAATGATTAGAAATACCTTACATAGTAACTTGGGAGGGTCCAGCCTTCTATAAAGACTAGACACCTGGTCTGGTTTGATCTTAACCGTATGGGTGTGTGGTAACACAACATCAAAAGACCTATCCGGGGCCCCCCTCATAATTGTTATTGATGCCCATGAGTCTGTGAGGGTTTACAAATCCATTTCCAAGCAATTCAAAGTACATTATTCCACAGTCTGACAGATCAACTACAAATTAAGAAAAGTCCAGACCACGTGCAAGCTACATATGCCATGTTGTTCTGCCAAATTCAGCCCAGGAACTGTCTGAAAGATGCTCATAAAAGCACCCCAGGGTAACATCAATGGATCTACAGGCCTCTCTTGTCACAATCAATGTCAAAGTGCCTGAGCCAACTTTCGGAAAGAAGACTCAGCTCTCATAAAACAATATAAAACTTGACTGATGTTTGCCAAAAAAAATAAACCTGGGTAAAGAACAAAACCACTGGAACAATGAGCTTTGGACAGATGAGTCAAAGGTGGAGTTGTTTGGCTGCAATACCAGACGCCATGTTAGAACTGCATTTCAACTGTAAAGCCTGGAAGCAGTGGCATTATGGCCAGGGCCTGGTCAACGTGCCATCAATGAGTCAACTATGAATTCCTATTGTAACAGAGGATAGTTGAGGGGAAGATAGTCATTGGTTAACTCAGGTCGCCTTTATCTGTTTTGCACTGTTTTGAAGACTACATATCCACATGTCCAAATATGTACTACCTCCGTGTGGGTGTACTTCATTTTTCATGTGACTATAGTTTTCATTCCACGGGATGCCATCTAGCTTAGTAGGAGGAGCATGGCACCGCCATGATACCTTACCACCCCCCCCCCACACACCCAGACCTGTCTGTAATATATTAATACTATCGAGGGAATCATAAGAATCTCTTGTGCCTCAAAAAATCGTTTACCAAGTAGGCAACATGAGAAGGAGAATGGCACTGGGTTTCCACTGAGCGGATGAGTCCAATTTGTTTGTTCTAACAGCGCACCACACATACGGACTTAGGATGACACGAATCTGTGAGGGGTTTCTATGGGTGAAGCCACTATGTGGCTGTTGTGTTCTAGTCTTGGCTGTAAAACTGGTGTGGGTAAGGTTATGTATTGAATAATGGCTGACAGAGGATGAACAACAATCTGATGGCTTCCCCACTCCATTTACCCACCCGCCACCATTGTTTGGATAGCACATCTATGGGGCTGGTTAGGAACAATCAATACTTGACACAATGTAAGTGGAATAACACTGGTGTTACTTCTTTTATTTCCCATTACATATGTTTTCTACAAAGACATACATACATACATACATGCGTTTGAGTTTCTAAAGACATCTCATTTGGAGTTATTTTAATAACAAAACATTGTCCCATGTACTTTGAGTAACTGACAGCTCCCAAATAGAGATATGGTATCTAAAGTCGAAGCAGATTTACCACGGGATGTTGTGCTCTGAATTGTTGATTGCTTTGATGCTGCATGCTGAGTGCATGTGGAAAAAGATTGAAATACACCCAAGGAAAACTGTAGACTAACATGACCAACATTATTCTATTTACACGTTGTAGTCACCTCTGATACCAGAATAAACTAGACACATTTTCCACCAACAGAGTCTCAGTTGCCCTTTTAAAGCTAACTCACATTGTCAGTTCCTGGATACGTTTACTGTTTTCAACAAAACATGACAAGATAGGATTTCCGCTGCAAATGACTTCAACAGACTTTCTTATTCATATCACTACTATCCTTTCCTGATTGACTGTCTTTCTTATCTATTTTCTTAAGTTCATGAAAAGTAACCAGATACAACAGTATAAATTTCAGGTGGATGTGCGAGCTGTTTTGGGAAAAATTTTGTTCTCAGGAATTACCGTTTAATTCACACCAGACCCCTTTCCTGACGCTGTCAGTGCTTCCTTTGAAATCTCCCATCATCACTCCATGTCCGTGCTCCAATCTCTCAAATGGCTAATCATGTCCAACAACAACAGTCAGCGCAGAGCCGTGCCGATCAGGTTATTTGACTAGGATGTATTGAAAGTTTTGCTAGAGTTTGGTTTTCATTGTTTTGGCCTCATTTACTGCCACATTTAGGAGAAATAAATAAAGCTTGGGCAATCTATTAGCACAAACAAAGAATGGCTGATTTTCAATGCTTACAGACAAATCCTGTGAGGTCTAATACTGGTCTTGGAATCAAATGGTATGTTTGGTAACAGTGTGTTACTCAATGCATTGATGTCCATCATTAGTGTCATCAAGCCTGTCAGTAATCTCTTTGAAAAATCGTTGGCAAAATAGCATAATTACTTCCTGTGGTATTCTTTCTACGCTTGCAATGTCACCCTCATTCATATATTCACCTTTTTCGGTTCTTCCAAAGTGTGAACTTATGCTCACCTGCTTCGAAAGCGGAGCCGCAAGAGGTGAAGCTAGTCCGTAGGGTTTATATATCAAATAGTGAACGAGCAGTACATACTGTGTCCCATTACCAAGCACACAGCTCATTCTATCTTCACAGAGAACGAGAGCCATAATAACGGCACAAAGCCCAATGTCTACGGCTAAGAGATCAGAGTTGCACGGTGCTGGATCAAAACACACCTTTTTCCTTCGCTGCTCCATTCAAAACATAGTGAGAAGCCCAAAAGCTCCAGGCTCCATAACTCATTTTCTTCTCCAATGAAGTATAAGCTCTTGAAGAGGATTGACGTGTACTTGTAAATACAGTCCACACAGAACACATATGCAAAATAATACTGATGATACAGCAGAACGGTTCAGTGATGGTGCTTTCTACACATTCACACAAAGGGCCTCTGCTGTTTTCCCAGGTCAAGGGTCAACAACCCCTCTGCGACTCACAGGCCATTTGGTTATTTCCCAAACAAAATGTTTTGTATATACAGTGTAAAAGTTTTTATTTGAAATCAAATAATTGAGGTCAAAGTATTGTTGTATTTTATTTTAGTGTTTTATGTTGTGTATTTCTGACAACACTACACACACTCGTTCCAGGGAATGAAATGGATGGCAAAAAGGTGAATCATCTGAAAATGTAGCACTCATTTGTTTGCATAACCTTTGCATTCAAAAACCCCAGGAGATGCTGGACATCTTTTCTGGTAATTGTATTTGTTTTGAGGTATTTTTGCCTTAAGCCTCATCTTCAGCAAACATAGGCATATTTACGGATATATATCTGTAGATTGACTTGGCCAGTCAAGAACATTCTACTTTTTGGTCCTAATCAACACACTAGTTGCTCAAGCATAGTTTGTGATCATTGTCTTGCTTTAGGAAGCACTGTGCAATGAGTTTAGGAGCTCGTACCTTAGCTGACAAGACGTTTCTCTACACATCGGAATTAATTTGAGTGTTGCCATCATTAGTAACATCACAGAAGAAAAGTGAGCCAGTTCCAGTTGCAGACATACATGCCTAAAGCAGAACACCCTCCATCATATTTCACAGATGTTACGCTTTGGATCTTGGGCGGTTCCTGTTTTCTACACACTTTCCTCTTGCCTTTTCCTCTTTTGTGTCGCCTCCAGTAGATGTCAAATCTCATTTGTACACCTTTTGTAATACATTTTTCCAAGACTGCATGTTGTTTTAGATACTTTTTAGCTAAATGTTACCTTGACATTCTGCTTTTGAGGGTAAGAAGCATTTCCTGATCCAATAGTGAAGTTATCTGTGAAGGATGACTGGCACATCCACGCCTACCCCCTGGAGTCTTACTACTCTTTTGGACTGTTTCCTGTTTCCTTCAAATTTAAAATCCAAACTTTTGGAATATCACTTTAGAGTTCTTCTCTAAGTTGTAATGGTAGCATAGAAGTCCATTTAAGACAGCACTCTTTTTGTAAAGCAGTATAATGAATCAAAACATGTTCACATTATAATTCTTGTGAATTTAACCATTACATTTCTCACAAGGCTTGATGTGAATAGGTAACCTATTCAACTTATCTCAGCAGAACAATATTTAATTTTGTTGGTAGGTATTTCAATAAAAAACAAGTCAAACATAATTTCCTTAGCATTAACAAAATCCAACTGTCTGCACAACTTCACCAGACAGCTGCTCTGTCTACTTTACTGTCTGTGACGTTAATTGTCAGATTTGTTTGGACATTTAGCAGGCCCTCTTATCCAGAGTGACTTACAGTAGTGCATACAAGTGCATACATTTTCTCATACTGGACTCCTGCGGGAATGGAACCCACAAACTTCATGCTCTACCAACAGATGATCATGATGATTCAAACTGAACTTGATCCTGTGGAGAATCACATAGTGCCACTACTGAGCATTGATAAGGGTTTAATGTCTTGAGCATCTCATGCAACATATTTTATTTGGAAGAAATGTCCTTCCCGTCATTAAGGTTTCCAACCCCTGGCCTACTGTAGGTCGTCATTGAAACATGCTCAGTAGTCTAACAAGACAGACTCGCAGTTCACTCTACCACTCTGAGATAAAAAAAAGAGACTTTAATAAAAAAAAATATATAGTGTCTGCCCCTGTGGCATTGTTGGCACTACACAGCAAGGTTATTGCAGAAAGCAAAAGTAAAAAAAAAAGTACACAGTTTAGTTATTTTTAATAAAACAAAAAACACACACACACACACATGTTTCTGTTTCTGCTTACGTTTTAGCAATGACCTGTGAGATTACAGCAGGATATAATTGTATAAAGGACATCACACTCCCACCCAGGTTTTTGAAACTTGTGTCTGCCAAACTTGGGACTTGTTTTCTCTCCACAAACTCCACAAACAATTCTGCAAAACAATCACTGTGATCAGAGATCACACGTTAGCTGTCACTATGATATTAACTACATAAGCTAATGTTCATTACTTCCCTCTGTGTTACAGCAGACAGAAGGGGTAAGGAGAGAAGGACATTGTGCATGGGAGTTTCCCCACTACGTTGACTGACACATATCAAAATGTGCCACAGTCCTATACTAGGACATTTTCATTCATGAGTTCAACTTACATCATGGAAGAATTTGCATCATGCAAATGTATCATAGTTTTAGACCTGAAGTAAAGTATGATGTTCCTAGCATTGTTCTGCCATTGTAACTGAAAGAAATACCATGGTAACGGACAACTCAAATCAGAGTATAACTCCGAATCATATGCAGTAAATACACTGCGCTCACAATTATAAGGCAAATCGTATTCCTCCAGATTTATTTTATTGTTAAACAAACACAATGCTCTCAGTCATTCCAAAATATCATTGAACCTCAAACCTGAATGTTTAACAAAGGAAAAATGAGTTTCGATCTTTCTCGGGGGAATACATAAGTGTGCACAATTATTAGGCAACAATCAGTGTGCAGAATTAATAGGCAACTAAATTACAAAAAAATTAGAGTAAGTGAAACAAATAAGTAACAAAAAATGAAAATTAAATAACATTTCTGGCTTTTCAAAAATATTGACCGACCGATATAGCCAGCCTTCTATTCAATAACTGCCATGAGCCTTCCATCCATGCAGTCTGTCAGTTTCTTGATCTGTTCACGATCAACTTTTGCTGAAGCAGCAACCACAGCCTCCCAAATGCTGTTCAAAGAGGTGTATTGCCTTCCCTGACTGTAAATCTCATGTTTGAGAAGGGTCCACGTTTGAGAAGTTCTCAATAGGATTTAAGTCAGGTAAGGAAGGGGGCCAGGACATTATTTGGGCGTCTTTGAGGCCCTTGCTTGCTAGCCAAGCCATGGAGTACTTGGATGCATGTGATGGAGCATTGTCCTGCATAAAGAACATGGCCTTCTTGAATGCTGAGGACATCTTCCTGTACCACTGCTTGAAGAAAGTATCTTCCAGAAACTGGCAGTAGGTATAGGAGTTGAGTTGGACCTTTTTTGGACCTTTTCAACCCAAAAAGGTCCAACTACCTCATCCTTAATGATGGCAGCCCATACCAGTACCCCTCCTCCACCTTGCTGGCACCTGACTCGAAGTGATGCCCTGTGTCCATTAGTGATGACCACAGGCCCATCCATCTGGTCCATCAAGAGTCACTCTCATTTCATCTGTCCGTAAAACCTTTGAAAAATCTGTCTTCAGGTATTTCTTTGCCCAATCTATATGCTTTAACATGTGAATCTTATTCAGTGGTGTTCTTCTTTCAGCCTTCTTGACCTTGGCCATGTCTCTGAGCACTTGACACCTTGTACTTCTGGACACTCCAGGTAGGTTGCAGTTCTGGAATATGGTGGCACTGGAGGATAATGCGTTTCTGGTAGCTTCACGTTTAATTCTTCTCAAGTCTTTTGCAGTAAATTTGCGTCTTTTCTTCTCCATAAATTTTTTGCACCCCAGTTGACTATTCGCAACAAAACGTTTGAGTGTCCAGTGGTCACGCCTCAATAGTTTAGCTATTTCAAGAGTGTTGCATCCGTCTGAAAGGCATTTTACAATTTATGAATTTTCAGTGTCAGTTAAATCGCTTTTTTGGCCCATTTTACCTGAGGTCATGAAGCTGCCTAATAATTATGCACACCTAGATATTAGGTGTTATTCACTGTTGCCACACCCTCCCTCATTACACCAATACATTTTACCTGAAAATGATTCAATCCAATGAGCATTCAAGTTTATATGGTTCGGAGTTGGAAAATTTGCATAGAAATAATAAAACGATCAGAATACTCACTTCCCTTATAATTGTGCACGCTGTGTATATCCTGGTTTGACCTCTGAAGTATGATTGTACTGCCATACACACCATAACATGCGATTGTATCATAAGGCCAGAAGGTAGCCTAGCAGAAAAGAACGATTTCCAGGCCTGATAACGCAAAACATCTGAGGAAAATACCATGGTATTTTAACCAAACCCATGGTTATTTCTGTATGTCATGTAGGTGTTAAAATGTTAATGTAAAAATACCATTGGAAGTTCAATGAAAACAAGAAACCAGGCAAGCCTAGTTCAGCCGGCCCGCAATAGAAAGTGTTGCCCTCTTGAGACTCGAACATGGGTCGCCCACGTGAAAGGCAGTTTCGTTAACCACTACACCACAGAGCTGTACTTGTATTTGCCAGTTGTCAGTATAGCCTCTTGTGTCTATCCTGAAAAAATCCTCTTTTGCCACTGGCTGTTTTAACAGCTAATTGGTCATTCCTGAATGACACTTATACAGTTAAACTGACTAACGTCTCTTACTAAGTTTACCTCCACCACAAATAGCGTCTATGAACTGTATGGCGTTTGCCACTGGCCGTGTTATTAGCCAGTAATATGCTTTACCAGTATCTACTAACTTATTGAAATACTCAGAAGAATTGAGCAATTGCTAGCGAGTCTGAACTTTACACTGCCAAAGCTATTTAATTTCATGGCATAGCAACATACTTTTTTCTTTCATTCGTGAATGACATTGATACAATAACTATCAATAAAGGTGATGATAACTAACTTTTTCATCAAGTGAAAAGACAAGAGAATCGTGGGATCTACCAGAAATAGTCGCAATACTGTATAACCGTAAACAGTTTTAGTTTAGGCTTACCACAACGTAGCCACTGAATGTTGTAGCCAGCTAAGTTTTTGTCTATCCTGACCCAAAACGCATGCCCGGGTGCGTACTTCGAAAATCCACAAGAAATAGTCGCAATATAACCGTAAACTGTTTTATTTCAGGCTTACTATAATGTAGATACTGAAGGTTTTAGCCAGCGAAGTTTTCATCCATACAGAATAATACATAATGCGTACTTCGCTTTGACTGTGAGGAGATACGAACGCAGGACCTATAGTTTACAAGTCTGCTTCTCTAACCACTATGCTATTTAACAAGGGGGACTCAGTCAGTCAGTCAGTCAGTCACTCACTCACTCAGAGACATTCGCTCTTCTTGGCCAGCTCCGCTTACACAGTCCGGCAAAAAAAGAAGTTCAAAGAAAACAATACCATAGCACTTCTACGTTTTTTGTCACTTGCATCGATGGAAATCAGCATGGTTTTTGCACCAGTATCATGGTATTTTCCTTCAATACCATTTAGCATACTACCATGATCCATTTTTGAATGACAGGGACACACAAACTCCTGCTTATTATTTATCCCAGAGGAAAGAAGGGATGTTAAAAAAACACTTGGCCTAGATAGAACATATACCAACATGTATTAGGCTACTTTATATCCACTAAAATTAAATATTTTACTAGAAAATATAAAAACTAGAAAATGATATACTAATCAAACTGAAACTTTATAAAATAAATAAAACATGTATGAAAACTAACTAAAACTAGACTGAATAAGAAAAGAAAAACATTTATAAAATTACACATATATAGTGACCTTGCTACACAGACTTAGTCAAACCAGATCAAGTTGCTCTTACTGTGCAACATGCAAACATGTTACTGTGCGATAGGGCTATTCAACTCCTGTCCTAATGGGCCAACACGCTGGTTTTCTTCCAATTGTTTTCTAATGAAGGACTGAATCAAACCTGAGATAACAATTTACGGCAATTAACTAACAGAAAGCAAATAAAACAGTGTTTTGGCCCTCCAGGACCGGAGTGGAATAGCTCTGTATGTACATGGTTGCATTTAAGACAACTATTTGTTGGACCTATATAGCATGGCGGTGACAGGTGTCATAGCAGACTGGATCTGCTGCAACATGCAGATGTCATTATGCCTGGTGGCATCTGTTTATTCTCCACTACTTGGAACACTGAATGTCCGCGGAGTGCTGAATATCCCTTTGCTTGTAAATGGTTAGTCGAAAACCCTGCTTTGAGACAACACCAAAGTCTGTAATTTTCTGTTATTGTGTGCAGCTGTCTGAATCATCTAGCTTTGTTTGCTCAAGAAAAGATAAGGGAAAACACAACCTTGTGCAAACCTTTGGCCACCATTCGCCAAGGTATTCGTTTTAGAAACCCTATATCTGACCTAGATGCAGAATAAAAAAATATTGAAATACTTTTTGTGTCGCCTGGCTTTTCTTTGAATGCACTGTATAGAATTAGTGTCCAGCTAAAACAGGTGCCTATTAGAATTAGCAAAGACCTGACATATGTAGAATCAAATGTATAAAAGTATCTGCTCTTTAGAAACTGGATATAAGCCTTGTAGGACTATAATACAATGTCCCGTTGTCTTGAAAGGTTCTGCACGGGTACACGTGTCAATAAGAGATGGATGGCTCCTGTGGTAACATAGTCCAGACAGAGCTGCTCTGAGGATAAATCAGGCACGACTTACAGCCCAAATGATCTGAGCCTCATTACAAAAAGTCCTGCAGAAACCAAAGCGATTCATCTAACAGAACGTCCAATTGGAGGCATGAAAAAAAGGAGAGTGAGCCTCTCTGTTTGTCTGCTCGCGTCCGTAACACCCCCACGCCCATCCATTTGCACATCTGGTAGCAATTTTGTGAACGTCCAACATCTGGGCCTGGCATCTGATATTATGGAGCCAGTGCATAGGAAATATATTTTGAATATTAATATTGCTGTGGATCCAGGTGCTCGGTCTGGGAGGGAGTGGGGCAATAACCTGCTTTGCTCTGAAACACTGTGACTTTGGTGGAAGAGCGGCCCACGTCTCACAGAGCACCCATAGCCAGGCCCATTTTCATTTCTAAACACACTGTCATAGGTATGATTTATTGAGATGAAACATGAGCAATAGGATACAGTGCACATGCTCCACTGGAAAGGGAAGCGATCATTTGTATTTAAAAAATTATATTGGGGAGAAGCAAATTGAGGACTCTTAACTCTCAGTTTATGCTTTGAAATTTCTCAAGCTAACTCTTATGAGTAGCTAAACATTATTTCCTGTCGATAGGGGAAAATCTTGAAAAGATGTAAAACTGGTAAAACTCCTTTTGTTGTTATTAAAAAAAAAGACATTTGTTCATAGATATCCTTGAGTTTAAATGCATCTCCGTAACCAAGAAACTTGTCTTCTTAACTGAGCTACAAACTATATTGGTCTTACGTCATTGAAGCTAAACAGGAGGCTCAAAACTAAAAAGCCAATCAAGAGTTCCACTTCGTTGATGCCTCCCTAAATAACTCTTGGGTTCAATCTTCATAAAAAATGATTGGGCCCCAGAGATTGGGCTCCAATGTTGCTCATAGCACGTTTACCTTTAACATATCCTTCATGTTGACACGTTTATTGCCATGAAGGATATCTGATTGAGGTGCATGACTGAAGCTATTCTTTCCTGTGGTGATGGCTTTAAAAGGCATTACCTCATCAATTTGTTACAAATCCTCATCTAGATACATATATCAGACAGATGTATTTATTACTTGGTTATGCATTGCTTACGTTGGCCTAAATTTCTGTGTACAGATCAAAAGGACAAAAATGGAATATTTCTGTGTTCCTACGCTTCTTTAGGTGGTTTAAGGCAACTCAAATACCTTTAACATTTTGGTTGTTATTATACAAAGCAAATCCAGAAATGGTTTCTACATGACATTTACTAATGGATACAAACAAGTATAAACAGTCAAACAACCAGCATGTTCTATATAACCTCTCTGTAATTCTCAGATAATATTGGAACTCCCTGCTATATGTTTCTCTGGTTATGGTTGACTAATATCTGTAAATATTTTAAATAGACACCCACTCAAAAAACTATAATTTTATGTATAGTAAGCTTACTAACATTTTTGTCCGTTGAAGAATATAACTCCCATTAATCCATTTGGCCACACTACCATCACTGAAAAAAGCGACGGGTAAAGTGAAGGCTGTAAGAATGACAAGAAGTGTTTTATTTTTTTGCGGGGGGGGGGGGGGGGGGGG